>VXAZ01009309.1:1660981-1679777 GCA_013399875.1 Gymnorhina tibicen
GGCCCGGCCGGGACGGGCGCTGGGAGCTGAGCCGGTTCGCTCGGAGCCCGCGGGTCTCACCGGCCCCGGCCCCGGCCGCGGCCCGGCGTGTCCCGCCCCAGGCCCGGCCCCTGTCCGGGGCGATCCTGGTAATCCCGGGCCATCTGGCGCTGTAAGCGGCTGAACCTGGGGTTAGCTCCCGCGGAACCTGCAGCGTTCGGCAGGAAAACCGGGAGCCGGGCTGTGTCCGTGGGCTGATGGCGGGGTGTGTGTCACACACACGGCCCGGGCCGGCTGGGAGACCGCTGCACAGTCAAGTGTTAGCGCAGATGAATTGATTTGACTAAAATTTCTTCTTGCAGGTTTTGATAGAAGCTTGTCTCTGAAAGACTGGAAAGGAATACAGGTGAGAACATTTTAATTTGCCTAATTACGTTGCTAGCTTTTCAGCTCAAATAAATTATTGTTAAATAACGCAAATAATACTCAGTAGCTGGGAATCGGCCCGATGGAGCTGTCCAGTGAGGCTCTAAGGTTTTAAATTGAGTTTGAAATTGTGGCTTAAGAATTAACCCAGGTGACTGACTGCACCGAGGGCTGTTTCAGAGTGGGCTGTATTCTCCTGGGGTTAAAAACTGCCCTGAGGAAGTGAAGGACCATTGTGATGCCTGTTTGATCAGAGAGCATCCTCTGTTTTGTTAATTTATTTTTAGAGCATAATGACTACTACGGATGATAAACTGCTTGGTGAGAAGCTGCAGTATTATTACAGCAGCAGTGAGGGTGAGGACGAAGACAGTGAGAAGGAGGATAAAGGAGAGAGCAACATTCCTGAAAGTGGGGGCGAGGTGGAGCTCAGCAGCGATGGCAGCGCTGTCAACACAGGTATCTTCATATCAGCGTACTTCTTTTGCAAATGCTTTGTTTATTGGAAGTTTTGTTCGTATAAAATCCATTTTTTGAAATGAAACTCGTGGGTGTATGCATATTTGAGTCAGAAAGTGATTGTTCCTGGCTGTTGTCTAACCTTTTTAATAGTGGTTCTTTTTTTAATGTTTGACTTCTCCTCTGAGAGAATTCAGCATTGTATCTGAAACAGTCAGGCTTTGGATAGAAAGCTGAGACAAGGCTGATTTGTACAATTTGGTTGATAATACATCATTACTTTTGTTCTGATTAAAGCCATGCTAACAATAGGAGAACTCTTGTGGGATGGGTTCTATTTCAAGAGCACAGATATTAATCTTTGGGACAATTATAAGAGTAGCCTAGTTTAATAAACTGTAGTCTTCTTATTAAAAAAAAAATAGATACACGCTCAAGGACACGCAAATGGCAGATGACTTCTTTCATTTCAGTGTTTCGCACAGTTACAAGAATGTTTGTGACAGGATCACTGTTTTACTGATTCATAAATTATTCCTAAATGGTAGGTAAAATTGTATTGTCTTGTTTGTACGAAATGCCTACACGCTTCATTCCAGGTCCCAAGGGAGTCATTAACGACTGGCGAAGATTCAAACAGCTGGAAACGGAGCAGAGGCAGGAGCAGCGCAGGGAGATGGAGCGGCTCATTAAAAAGCTGTCCATGACGTGCAGGTCTCACTTGGATGACGAGGCTGATAAGCAGAAGCAGAAAGAGCTTCAGGAAAAAATCAATGGAAAGGTAGGATAGCACGAAGGAGTTAAAATGCCACTTAAGTATTTAACAGTTTTGTTTGCCTGTGATAACAAATAAGTGACTTAGCTGCAATACCAAAGAAGTCCAAAACCTTTTTCCAGATTTCTCATCTGTTGATCAAGTAAGTCAACTTCAGGGGATTAATATGAAGGGTTGTACAGCAAACCTATGAATGCTGCCTCCCCTGCCTGAGACAAGCTTAGGAGCCCTTATTGATTTAGTATTTAGTAAGTGGGTGTTGAGAATTCAGCTCTGAGCTCCAGAAATTGAAGATGTTGGAGGTAGTGAATGGTTTTAATCAGCTGGGCTGTAAACTAGCCCTGAATAGTAGTCAGAGAAGTTACTAATTTGCAGATGTGTTTGTGCCTTCAGATGATGAAAGTTGGCGGTGCTCTCCTGTATCTTGAGTGATGCAGATAAGTTTAATGACACAAGTGAACGCATATAAAATACATAAAATCCTGTTAATTTCAGTTGTACAGGCACAATGGTGCCACGAAATGTTAACTGGAAAGCTAAATGAAGATCTGATGAGAAAGAAGCTCATCTTAGGTCAGGCACAGTTTCCAGATCAGCGCTCCCAGCTCGGTGAAAGCACATGTCCACATTAACCTGGATTAAAGTGGGAGCGTGGAGCAGCCACTTGTGTTACTAGTACAGCTTGTGGAAACTGGAATACCCAGGGCTGAAATCACTGTTCCCACTGGACATGATTTCTAATTAGATCAGAATGGAGTGTAATACATGTGGTGCTTGAGCATTTATGGGTTGCACTTCGCTGTTATTAAAGATGAGTGACCCACATTAATCCTCTTGATTTACATTCTCATTATGTAAGTGACCCATATAGTGGTGCAGATGTTTTTCAGGAATCTCTGTGTGTGTTTTTTAGATGACTTTACAGGAGTACAACATGATCCACAACGATGAGGACGATGAGGAATTCTTGCAGCGCTACAGGAAGCAGCGGATGGAGGAGATGAGGCAGCAGTTGTACAGTGGGCAGCAGTTCAAGCAGGTGTTTGAGATCACCAGCGGAGAAGCATTTCTGGACACCGTGGACAAAGAGCATAAGAGCACTCTGATCATGATCCATATTTATGAAGATGATATCCCTGGCACCGAATCCCTGAACGGCTGTATGATCTGCCTGGCTGCTGAGTACCCAACAGTGAAATTTTGCAGAGTGAAGAGTTCACTGATTGGTGCCAGCACTCGCTTCACTAACAATGCCCTGCCAGCTCTGCTGGTCTACAAGGCAGGGGAGCTCATTGGCAATTTCGTGCGCATCACTGACCAGCTTGGAGAAGATTTTTTTGCTGTAGACCTGGAGGCCTTTCTGCAGGAATGTGGTTTGCTGCCAGAAAAGGACCTACTGCTCCTGACTTCTATACATAATCCATCTGCATGTTACAGTGAAGACAGTGATCTGGAAATAGACTGAACCATCTATGCCAAGGGCCCGTAGGTGTAGTTGTGCTGTGGGATGTTCTTGTGCTAGGGATTGTTCTCTCTCCTCCATCGTGTGGGTATGTATTCCTCCCCTTCATGCACTTTGACTTATGCTCATTAAAAATAACAAGGAATTCCTTAAAATTTTCTTAAATTAATTCCGTATGTACCGCTGAAACAGTCTCATCTCTATGCAGTTCAAATGTATTTTACTTACCACAAAGTTCTAACACAATTCGGTCAGCTTAGGAAATTGTCTGCTGTCATGTCTCAGTGTCCTCACACGTTTCAATTCAGATGTGGCCACCAACTCCCTAAGACAAGAACTGAGACTGCAAATAAAAGAGTTTTTAAAATTCAGGACTTATTAACCTGGTGCTGAACTGCTCCAGTAAAAAGTGTAAGGTCCCGTGTTCCATTCCACAATTTGCAGCCTCCTTCCTGGGAGTATCTTGTTCTAACACTTGGCCTTAAATTTTTGTTCCTCTCTCACTTACAAATAACGACAACCCCTGGCTTCATCCTGAAAATTGCTTTTCAGCTGGAGAGAGTTCGTCTTCCCTTAACCTTCCCTGAGACATAAATGCAATTACAGCTCTTAATACATTCTTGGGTTTTAAAATACCCATCCTTGGAGTTCATAGTAGTCACTTGATCAGAAAATGAGCTCTGCCTCTTCAGAGAGACTGTCTGCTACAAAGAGCTCCAGCATGAGTGCTGAACAGCAGCAAGGAGAATTTTGTTGGCAAAATGCAGAATTAGGACTTGAATAACCTTAGAGTTTCATCTCATGCTAAAATTACTAAATCAGTGCTAAAGTTCTTTTCTGTCTGCCTTCAGTAGTAGTAAGTAGACTATCATTACCTAAATACATGACCCAGTGTAATGCCATGTTTAATGATTAAATTTAATTGCAATTTTTATGTAAAGCACTTTGGAAGACCAGGAGGAAATGCAAATGTGTCTGTGGATCTTAATAGGATCTTAATAAAAATGGATCTTGAGCTAGAAAAAGGAGAATTGCTAACTTTATCTATTTGAACTGTGTTTTAAAAAGTAGTATGAGCAGAAAAATAAATAATCTGTAATTTAAAATGACTGAGTTGGCACAGATTGTAGCTGTTTTAAGGAAATTGGCAGAAATCCAGGTTTTCAAATGTGGTGAGAGATTATTTCTTTTCATCTGAGAATTGCAGAAAAAAACCCCATGTAAGTTATAAGAAATTAAATCATTGAGTGTGGATATCAGGACATTTAAAGAAAATATCAAAGTAACTGTAACTCACATCCAGGATGACATTCAGTGAAGCCTGTTGTGCAGACAGGGTGCATTTTAGCATCATCATAAAACCTGTCTTGGAGAGGGGATCAAGGGAGAGCTGGCTGCTTGAGTTGCTTTGAAGTTTTATTTTTATAAAGTGCTTTTCTTTTTTGCCCCCTATGGCAGCAAAATTGTAACAGGATCCTACCCGCTCCTGCTGCTCTGTGTCCAGTGGCCTGGAGCAAGGTGACTCCTGGTGAGGAACCTCCTGTGCTCAGGTATGGGAGAGGTGATTTGCAGTGCCAGTAGCAAAAAGGAGAAGAAAAAAAGTTAGAATCCAATTAATCATTGATCTGGAAGAATAAAACAAGCACAAGGGAGCGAGGGGAGGGAAGCTGTGCCCTAACCCTGCTGCTTGTTCGTGCACAGGCCACACGGCTGTGAGCGGGGAGAGGAGGCTGAGCTGGCAGAAAGCTGCTGCTGCTGCTTTTGCCCTTTCTTGAGGCTGAATCTTCAAGGAGTTCTATAAATAGGAGTTGAAAAAGCACTTGTCAGGTAGGTCTGTTGCCTCTGGGAAATGTTTAGCTTTGGAAGGAGCAGCTCAGTGCAGGGAGGCAGCTGGGAATGACGGGTGTTAGAGGCCCTAGTCGTGGGATCACCGGGGTCTGCTCACAGTTAATGATGTTCCAATACAAACAGCAGAGTTCGGGCACGGAATGTGAGTGCACAAGGAAGCACAGACGGCTGCTTGGCGAGGGCAGGGATGAAATCCTGGGATGAGCTCAACATGGACATTTAATCATGGTGCCAGCATGGGTGCCAGGCGGTGCAGGACAAGATTTAGCAAAGAAAAGATTATACTGAGTTTTTCTGGCCTCCCATCTGCCTCTTCTTTGTAAAATGTTCAACATATGCCTTTGCTGAAAATCCAAACAAGGTTTCCTGTGCAGTCATTGGCCTGACTCCCATGGCAGAGGGGCCTGCTGGGGTGGGCTGGGAGTCTGGAGACTCCCTCCAAGGGGGGATTGCTTTTCCATCCAGGGCCCTTCACCTCCTGCGCAGTGAATCATTGCCTCCGAGGCCACACAGCCGCAGATGGATGTTTTCATCGTTGCTGCACGAACCCAGGCAGCCCCATCCTCCTGTCCCTGTCCATCCCCACGCGGGCAAGCCGCAGCTGGGCTCCTCGGAGGCCTGTTTAAAAATTCGGAGGATGTCCTACGAGCTTGTGTTTACCGAGAGCTCAAACAGAGGGTGCTTCTGGCAGCGCTCACCTCTGCACCAGCACCAGAGCACAGCAGGGAGCCCTTGCTGTGGTTGGGTGATGCTGGTGGCCGCACCAAACAACTCCCTGTGTGGATGCAAACACTGCCTTGGATGTGGCTGCACCTTGTGCTGGACAAACTGCTGAGGGTGGGAGTGATTTCTGCAACCTGCCGTGGCTGGAAAACCAGCACAGAAAACAGAAGAGCTCAGCAGTGCTGGGCTGGGGGAAGCTCTGTGCACAGGGCTGTGGGTGCCTGGGCTCCTGGGGGAGATTTCAGTCGTGTGTTGGATGCTGTGCCTGGGGTTGGTACATGTTGGTCCTTCAAAGAAATTATTTCAAAGCTTTTCCTGCTAGCAGGAGGGAGATGCTTTGCTGTCCTGGACTGGGTTGGAAGGGGTGCCAGGCTTGCCAGTGCTGGCTCAGCCGAGCTAGTTCCCAGTGGAACATTCCTCCTTGGTGGCAGAGAGAACCCAGGCCGCTCTTGGCATGCCTGAGAGGCTCTCGTGCAGTTATCGGTCGGTCCCAAGGCAGCGCTGGCAGCCGGCGATAGCCACGAGCAAACGCAGGATGTTTGTGGTTTAACTGAAATGAGCTGAGCTTGTGCCTCTCTCCAGATGGATGGGAAGGATGCTCGGGGCTGGAGCAGCTCCTCACCGGGAAGGGCGGTCACACGCACAGCTGGAAGTGTGCTGGGCTGGCTGGAGGCACGTGTGGGAGGGGAAGGACCGTGTCCTCCTCTTGGATCGCTGCTCTGTGCTTCTGCACGACATGGTGGGAGTGGGAGCACTGGGGTGTCCGTGCGCCAGGACTGGTCAGGGCCAGCCCAGGGGAGCACAGAGCAGCTGAACCTGCCCACTGTGCCTTTGGGGGTTGTGTCGGCCTCTCTGCCTCCCCACATCCTGTAGGAAACTAAAATCCAGATGATATCCTGGTAATGCCATCTCACTTCAGAAGGGTTAAAGAGAGCGAGTGAGAAGGCTCGTGCCTTGGGAGTCCCTGCTTGCAGATGTTCCCTTGCTATGACGTTCTCGTAACACATCCCTGCCAAGGCACCAGCCCTTTAAACCTCCCTAGTTTGAAATTCCTTTAACACCTCCCTGGGAGTCCTGGAATGGAGCAGAGACTCAGGAGTGGTTCTCTCCTCCAGGACAGCACAGGAGGGAGCTGCAGCTGCGTGCTCTTTTACAGACTGTGGCTACTTCATGTCTACAGAACACCCAGGCAGCCAGATTTCTGTGTGGATAGATTTTATGTGATAGAAATACACAATGTTGGTCTAAGTGCTGTGTCACTTAGGAATTACAGAATATCCTGAATTGGAAGGGACCCACAAACATCACACAGTCCAACTCCCGGCCCTGCACAGGACAACCCCAACAATCCCAGCCTGTGCCTGAGAGCATTGTCCAAACACTGAACTGTGGCATTGGAGCAGCACGGGGCTGGGGGGTGGCTGGAGGGGCGGGAAGCTCAAACCCCCTCAGGACACTCAGAGACCCTCACGGAAGCATCTAAGGGAGGGTGGTTGCTCTGTGTATTGCTTCAGGAGCAGTCAGCAATGGCCCAGCACAGCACTGGTGAGCACAGCCAGAAATGAGAGGAGTTTTTAAAATCATGTATTATTTTAAATGTCCTTTTTCCTGGAGCTTAACCAGGACCTGATGGGGATCAAGGCCAGTGACAGTGGCTGCCAGCTACCACATGGCTGGGCTGGGCGAGGGCTGAGGTCTGCGTGCATTTTGGGTGGAGGACAGAAGCAGGCTCTGTGCTGTGAGGATGTGTTTGCTGAGCTGTTAGTGCAGGGAAGGGTGATGATGGGGGGATGGAAGAGACTCCATCCCTTTGTGTGCACAGAGGTAGCATCTCGCTCTGAGCAGCCCCGGGTTGGCAGCCAGTGGCACATGCCAGGGTCCAGGCCAGCATGACACAGGAGCTCTGGAGATCTGACCTCACGCTTCTCTCTGGTCTCCTCCAGGAGAGACACTGCTCTGGTTCCTTCTCCCAGCTGTGCATGTGTGCTGGGCAGGCTGTTGCAGCAGAATTGGATCAGAACAGGCTCCTACTGCAAGCTCAGCCACTGCTGGGGCAGCATGAACACCTACACTGTGTCCTCCCTGTCCCTCTACATGGCTGCTGCCTCCTCCTCTGCATCCCTCGGGCAGCTCATCGCTTCAGCAGGTGCAGCAGGGGAGGAGGGAGTGCTCCCTGGCTTCCAGGCTCCTCTGTTCTGAGCAGGAAACAGGGTCTATTTACTGGAAATAGACGTTGCATGAAGAAAAATTGGACTCCTGGTGAGTAAGAATTAAGTCAGTGCTAGCTGGTTAACTAAAATGAAATTTTTCCAGTCTTACACTTTTCACTAATTCCAAAAATGGTTTTCAGGTATAACCTGGATATGACCCCTCTGGAAGAGGGGCTGCTGGTGGCCTGGTGCTGGAAGGCAGCAGGGATGGAAGGTGACAAAGCACTGGGGAGTCCAGAGTGTCCGTGGGGGAGCCCCAAAGCTGCTTTGTGCAAGGTATTCACTAGCAAGAGAACTGAGTCTGCTGAGGACAGTGGTGGAAGCCACACTCCCGAGGCACTTGAGCTTTTCAGAGAGCAGGGAGCAGCCTCTCCTCGAGGGCTGGCATGAAGGACACCCAGGATGGGACCATCTCCTGTCCTGTTTCTGTTCGGCACAGGGGTGGCAGCTCCCTGTGTCCCCGCTGTTCCCTGCAGGAAGGAGTAGGAGGATACTCAGCACCAGGTTGGGAGCTCAGCCCAGCCTGCACCAGGGCAAGGACAGTCCGTACCTGGACAGGCCATCCCGGTGCTAGAGCTCTGTAGATGATCCACCAGCCCAAGGGCGGCCGTGTTCCGCAGCGTCCGGCACACGGAACGCCACGTACGGGCACTTCTTCACGTTGAGGCACACGAGCTTCTCCAGGGATGCCGTCTTAACGATCTCAAAGCCGGTTGCTCCGCCAAATGTACTGGGTTTCCAGTACTCTGGGGAGCAGATGGGATTTCCAAAAAGCCCCTTCAGGGAAAATGGAGCTCCGATCTCCACCATGCTTTCCCCAAAAATGCCATTGGGTTGTGGTTTCTCGAGCAGCAAGCCTGGGTAAAACTCCAGAGCATCGATGTCTCCGTACAGCTCTTCCAGCTCTGCCGCCTTCTCTTCCTCTCCTGCACCAAGTGAACATCAGAGTGCTTTAGCAAGGGAACCACACCTGGCAAGGACTGGCCTTGCAGAGGGTGGCTCCCTCGCAGGCAGTGGCAAGCCTGAATTCCAGGCCAGGAACTGTCCTCTGGACAAGTCCTCCAGCCCACAGGAGGAAGGACCCCAGCATCCCCTGCATCAGCCCAGTCTGCCCCACTGCAGGGCCATGAGCAGGCAGGGCTGGGGTGGGCAGGAGAGGCTGCTCTGCTGGGCAAGCCCAGTGGCAGAGGCTCATGGCCTCGTACCCACCCACGGGCACAGAGCGTCTGCCCTGCCCCAGCAAAGCCCCAGGAGCAGCACAGCAGCCCTACCTGTCAGCTCCTGGAAGGACTTGTAGGGCTTCATGCCAAACCTTTTCCGATACTCGTTGAAGGGCTGTAGCCTCAGCTGCCGGGATTCCTTGATGACCCCAACGGCCACGTGCAGGACATTGGCGTTGATGGTCTGTCCCCCACCGATCTGGAAGGGAGAGCACAAGCAGGAGCACACGTCAGGCACAAGGCAGCACCAGCATCGCCTCCAGGGGGCCACCACACTAAAGCATCCATGTTCTGGGCTCGTGTTGTGCACACCAGCGCATCATTGCAGGAGCAAGAGGAGGGGGAACTGGTGCACAGTGCAAAAACCAGCTGTAGAGCAGCTTGGTCAGGTCAGTCCTGTTCCCAGGGCAGCGCAGGGCACAGTGCAGAAGCCCCCTATGGACAGTGACCCTCTGACTTGGGAGGAAGAGAGAGATTTTGGGCTCACGGGGAGAACCCAAATGCCCAAAGGGCCTCAGCCTCAGCTGGGCTGCTTCACACAAGCAAAGAGGGTCAGGAATGGAGCCACAATCGCTTGGAAAAAAACATCCATGCGATGGCAGCAAAGAACAGTGCCAGACGCTGCTCCAGGCCCCGCTGCTCCACAGCCGGGCTGGGGACATCCCGGCTTCCACAGGCTCCCGGCATCACCGGGATGTTTACTACAGAGCACCCAGGGCAAGCAACTGGGGCTGCCAGGACCAGCCTTGCCACGGTGCTCGTGGGGAGGACTCCTGATGTGCCCACGAGGTGCTGCCCTGAGCAGACTCGGTGTGACGGGTGTCCCACTGCATGAGAGTCCCTCCTGGGGTGCCACAGCCCCGCACCAGCAGGGAGGGCAGAGCAGGAACCTTACCCTTCCTGCTATCTGCTTGGAAAAGGACTCCACCAGCGCCTCCACGCCGTAGTCCATGAGCATGGAGGTGTTGTAGAGGAACTGCTTGTAGCTGTACTCTTGCCCCTGGATGATGAAGGAGTCGGGCATCAGCCCGTGCCAGTGATAGAGCTGGTTGAACTCCACCGCGATGCGATTCCGGTACTGGAACTGTGACCCAAACAACAGCTCGGGGTCGAACTTGAGGCTCAGGTAGTACCCGCTGAGGTGCTGGACGTAGTCTTCCACAACGATCTTAATGGTCTCCCCTGGGCAGGAGAAAAGAAGCAGCTGGCAGCAGCAGGAGCCACCAGCTCTGTACCTGAGGTGCTACCCACATCTACCACAGCAGCATATCCCAGCACCCATCCACCTCCTCCTGGCTATGGGCTTGTTGAGTTGGTTGGGAATTTTTCTTGAATTCATTTTTCAACAGCAAAAGTCAGTCTGCCAAAACCAAAGGGTTCCTGAGAGAGCTGACCTGGATATACTTCCTAGAGATTCTGTGGTGACGTGGTTTATTTCTGGATTTTGATCAGAAATTACTTTTCCTGAGAGGATAGCAAATCCATAATGAACATTAATAAGAAATAATTCAAAATTATGACGACATTTTTCAAAATCAGTATTTTTGATGGACCAAAGCCAGTTTTTTGCTATATGGACCAAAACCAATGATCCCCAGAAGGCTGCCGGAGGAACTGCCTCAAGGGCAGTTTGGCCATTACCCTCAAGCAGAGGCTGGCCAGCGTGTGAGCCCTTGGGGTCGCCCAAGGGGGTGGGACACAGCGGTGCCGGTTCCTCACCGATGAGGATGAGCCGCGCCGTCTGGAAGAGCTGCTCGTCGCTCCAGGTGGGATGGTCCCGCTTGAGCAGGTCGCAGACGCGGTTGTGCTCGCGCAGCCAGAGCGTGGCGTACACGCAGAGCCCCGGCAGCAGCCCGAACACCTCCTGCCCCACCGCCAGCTGCTGCTCCTCGGGCACGCCCAACGGGTACACCATGTGAACAGGAGCATCGGTGACCACGGGTGGGTACACCTCTCCATCCACCACCTGGAGACACGAGAACGAGATGGCAGAAAGGGCAGAGCGGACACAACCATCCCAGTAAAAGCCTGCCCAGCCAGGAGCTGCCTCCCTCAGGGCACCGTATCTGCTCTCCTGCAAGAGGTGAATGGAATGGAAACACTTCCCTCACACAGCCCTGAACGCCTGCTGCTGTCAGAGCAGCTGCACCCCAAAGCTTGCCCCCCGGCCAGGAGCCACACAGGGCGTCAGGCCTGGGGTCTCCCAAGAGCTGCCAGAGGAACATGGGCTTCGAACAACCCTGGCTCACAGTGCTGGGACGTGTTTCAGGTGTGCTGGGTGGTACCTGGAATTTCAGCTTCCCATCTCGGAAGAGTCGCAGCTGGTGCTGCCGCTGCAGGTTGTCCCCGTACAAGTGTCCCAGGTCCACCTGCGGAGAGAGCAGGGCGTCAAGGCTGCTCCGAGAGGCACGCGGGCCCCGGTCACCCCCTCGCTCCCGCTGCCCCCGCAGCCTCACCCCGTGCCCCAGCGCCTTGGTGAAGCCGCGTCCCATCTTCCCGGATGTCTTGAAGAACTGGTGGGTGAAATGCTGGGCGAAGAAGGCAAACATCATGTTGGTGCCTCGGGGATCAGCTTCAAACTTCTGCCGCAGCAGGAACCTCTCCGCCAGGAGCTGGGGGTCGGGGAGCTGCAGCTTCCCTGCGAAGGACAGAGGTTGAGGGCAGATACCCAGTGCCGACCCAGATGGGTACTGGTGCTGTCTGCTGTGTCTGCTGCAGCATCAGGCACAGACTCATCTGCACAGACACCTTACAGCCCTCTCACACAGGCCATGACATGTCCCAGCAGCTCAGCCTGAGCTGTCCCAGCAGCATTTCCGATGCCATCAAGCTCCTCCTGCTGTGGAGCCAGCCTGGGCAGGACGTGGTAGCACGTGGCACTGCCAGTAGTGCCTTGCAGATGCGTCCATGGCAATGAAAGCGTGGCCATGGCTGGGTGGGAAACACTCAGGGTGCAGGTCCCCCGGGCCAGTCACATACCTTTGGTCCCCATGGGCGTGGGGCAGTCGTCCGGCACGGGCGGGAGGACGCGGGTGTAATAGCTGACGTTGGCATAGGCCTCCCAGCTGATGTAGCCATAGTCAGAGTTGAAAGTGGGGGGGCTGGGGATGAGATTGGCACGAACTGAAAGGAGAGAGGGGGATCACCACTGTGGGACTTGAGGCAGCACCCCACAGGCTCTGCCCCTGGTCTGCCCACCTGCTCTGTGCCGCCAGACACCCTCCCCTGGCACCCCAAAAACCAGAAAGGTACCAGCAGTGGAGGCGTGTGGGCGTCCTGGGCTGTGCTCCGAGCCTTTTAAAGGCTGCAATTCCCTGCAGAAGAGGAGGGCTCGTGCTAATGTGCTAAGTGGATTCTTGGATGATGAATGAGATGACAAACCCACAGAAAGGGTGAAGCCAACAGCCGGAGCCGTGCGAGTGTGTCGCTACAGCTCCAAGAGCTGGAACCTAAATATTTATGCAAAGTGATGAATATGGGGACATGAGTAACAAGGGCCATGTTTCCACAGATTGCTTTCTGTGCAGCTGTGAAAGAGCCCCTTGGCCCGGGGAGCGCAGCATGCCAAGAGCTGCTCATGTTTTCCAGCCAGCTGGCAGCCTGGCACAGTGCTGGGGACCCCCTACACCCCACTGCAACCCAGCTGGGCAGCCCCCCGGGCACCGTGACAGCGTGACAGGGTGATGGAAGGATAGGGTGGCAACCTTCTGGGTCTCCTGGTGAAGTGACTCAAGCCCAATGCCCACCTTGCCCACAGGAGCTGCTCAGCATTGCTGCAGCCCTGCTGTCCTCACCCACATTTCTGCTCATGCCAGGGGGTCCTTGAGTCCTGCTAAACCCCAAGACCCTCTCCAACCCCTCACCTGTCAGCACGAGCCTCATGAGCGTGTCCCTGATGAAGGTGCTGTTGATAATGTCCCAAAGCCCCTTGAAGTGGGTCAGGATGAAGTGGTAGAAGGCAGGACTGGGCTTCAGCAGGTTGTGGAGACGCGTCCAGAACTCAGCTGGGGGAAACAGACCAAGTAAATCACTCTCCCCACTGAGGAGCCAGCCCACCCACACTTGCTGTCAGTGAGTGCTGCGGGCACAGTGCTGCCCTGGCACCCACGGGTGCCAGATGCTGGGGAAAGGGACTTACGGGAGGTGCAGTTGACCCCATAGTATCCCGTCCGCGTGCAGTCGCACTCGTATCCTCTCAGGCCGACCCTCACACACACCCCTTGGTTCTGGCAGGGGAAATAGCAACAGGGATTCACTGCAGGGAGGGAGAGAGAGAGAGACAGAGAGACATCACCATCTGGCCACGGCATCACTGCATCCCTGCTCCTCAAGGGGGGACACTGCCTCGGACGCAGCCCAGCCGGGCCCAGCTCAGCAGAGGAGGTGCTTTGATGCAGCCGCTTCCATGAGCCCAAACCCCCAAGAAGTTTGGTGTCAACAGCGTGCTGCAGGAGCCAAGCACCGCCCTGTTGTAGTGGTCTCCCCCATGCCTGGGGGCGTAGCTTCGTGCCTGAGGGGCTGCTGTGCCCTCGGAGCCCCAGCACGGGATCGAGCCGTGCAAACAGCATCTGAGTTAATAATAACAGCCATTGTCAGGGCAGTTTGGTTTGGCAGGCGGCCCCTCCGCCCCGAGCGGATGGAGAGGGCCTCTCTGGGCTCACTCCCGGCTCCCGCCCGGCCCCTTCCTCCACCACCTTCATGCCCAGCCTGCAGGGACGAGATAAGGGCCCCTTCCCGCCCGTCCCAGGGCAGTGGGATCCCGTGGGACAGGGAGACCCCCTGGCACAGAGCAGCTCCCACTCCGGGGCAGCACCATCCACACCAAGCCTCTCCGGTCTGTCCCGGAGCAGGAAGATCCTTGTAACTCCACAATCTGCAGCCCCTCCAAGAGCAGCAAAACTCGGGAGAAAGAGAAACACAGTCCAGGGTGGCCAGAGACCCCTCTGCCTTCCATCAGCCCTGGGAATGCTCTGGAAATTGGGATGTCCACTGTCACAGCTGCCTCCCAAAAGCCTCACCAGAGGCATCTTCAACCTCACCGAGCCAGGTCTGTCCCCACAGACCCTGCACGGAGCCTTTGTGCCAGGAGGAGCAAAGTGCCTGAAGCCCAGACCTCCTGGAGCACACGTGGCTGAGCGTGTCAGAGCGCGCTGGAGGCCACCAGCCCCACCGGCTCACACAGCGCTCGGGGACAAGGGTGCCACCAACACAACGCCCAGCTCTGGAGCTGCTGGCTGCGGGAACGGGGGGATGGGCAGCACACCCTCAGTGCTGATGAGACCCACAGCCACTGCCTGTGTGCCACAGCTGATGGGAGGAAGGTCTCCTAAGTCCATCAGCTGCTCCATGTGGTTCGTGAGCTCACCAGATCCCTGCCAGGCCTGCTTCAGGTTCTTCTGGAATTTGGGAACAGGTTCCAATGCTGGGGTGGGGTGGAGGGACAGGCATGCGGAACAGAAACCACATTTTTCCATAGGAAATTGCAGCTAAAAATTAACATCTTCGAAAGATATAGATAATTTTGTGAAGCTGCTCAGTCTCCCAACAGCCACACACTTGGGGCAGGGCAGGGACTGCCTGGGAGCCCAGGGCTCAGCCGGCAGCTCTGCCGGGCTTTGCTCAGCCCTTTGGCCCCAAATCCCTCTCGGCACAGGGCCCGACTTGCAAAGACGTGTTCAGCTCCCAGCACTTCCATCAGGCTCCCTTTCATCTCGGATCTTTTCATGTCTCCAGACGGGAGGCAGCAGGCAGGATCTGATTTATCTCAGACAAATTAAGGTCAGACCACCCGTTCAGATTTTTGCAAGATGGGAATTTTCGGAAAGGGGGAGGTGTTGCAGCACAGCTGGAGCATCCTCTGGGCTATTCCCACGCCGGTAGAGCTACACTTGGCTCTGCCGCAGACCCGGCAAAAGCCCCAAAGAGCAGCCCCGTGCCGTGCCCGGTGCAGCCCGGGGGAAGCGAGGCTTTTGAGGGCGCCGCAGCCACGGGGCTGGGAGGATGCCCCGTGCCACAGGCTCCGGCACTGCAGGTGGTGTCCTGCCGCAGCTGATACGGGGCGTCAGGAGAAGTTCTCTCTGCCGGGGCGCTCCCCGGTGCGGGGCTCGATGGCTCGATGGCTCGATGGTCGTGCCGACCGTTCCTCCGAGGCGGCTCTGGCAGCGTGCCGGGCGTGGCCGGGCCGCCTCCGCCCACGGTTCACCGCAGTGTCAGTGCCGCGGGGTCCCGGAGGTGGGGTGGGAGCGGCGTGTTCCAGCCAAAAGGGTGGGAAGGGGATGGAGCGTGTCCTGGCCCGCGGCACCAACCCCCTCACATCCTCACGGAGCCTCCCTCTGCAGCGGCTCCGTGCCTCTCCCCACCCCGGCCAGGAATCCCTCGCTGGCCTTGCCAGGACGGCTCCAGGTATGGGGAAAGCCGCTGCCAGCGTGCGCGGGGAGCGCGGCCCTTCCGTGCCGGCAGGGCTGGTGCACACGCTCCATCACCGCTGAAAAATGCCAGATTTCGGGGACAACATCCGTTCTGCAAACCGCAGCCAAAGCAACCTGGGGTGAATCACGGCCGGGACGGAGCCGGGCTCGCTCGATGGGACATGGCCCCACGGCCACAAGCTTTGTAGACAACGAAACGCTTACGCACTTGTTTTTCTGATCCAGGAAGGTTTTCTCGTGCCCGCGAACTGTTCGTAGCACACACGCCACAGCCAGATCGTCATCTGCAACCACTTCTGGCAGTACCATGAGCAGGAGCAGCGTGCCAAGGCCACAGCTGTGTTCCACGTGGGCTCAGTGATCCTCCCCCTGCACCTGAGCCAGGCTGCCCGCCCAGGATGGGCTGGAGGGACGACACAGCCCAAGGGCTCTCGTGCGGCAGCTGGCTTCACTCTGCAGCCCGGGCTGACTCTCAGTGAGCCCCACTGCGGAGGGGATGTGCAGCGAGGAGGCACAGACCGTGGGCAGTGTGAACAGACACGAATGCAAAGTGGCTCTGCCAGAGGTCCCCACCTGCCTCCACACAGCGGGGCCTGTGCCTGACCCGTGGTTGGGGCACACGGAGATGTTGGGGTGCTGCCACTGCTCCTGTTTGGCAGCGTGAGTTGTGCAATGGATGCTGAGAGGATGGTCAGGTTTACTTTGGAAGAACACTTGAACAAAACTGCACCCCTGAAGGCAAGTTGGCAGCCAAGGGCAATATCTGCAGGGGAAACTGAGAAACACCATGGGACCAGCCTGGCTCCACTCACAGCCAGAGGAAAAGTCTACAGAGAACAAACACCGTGGCTCAGAGCCAAGGTGCAGCCAGTGAGGAGTCAAGGGGAGTGCTCTGAGCAGCAAACATCAAGTGAGCAGGAGATCCCAGCCTCAGCCCAACATCCTGTTATTTGGTCTTCGAGAGCAGATCCGAGGACTAGATTAGGGCTGTGGTCCTCCTGGTGCAATGCTGGGGAAGAGCAGAGCCCGGGCGCTCTGCTGACAGCACCTCGGGGCACAGCACATTTCCCCTAATTTCTCGATCAGATATCTCCCTCCCTAATTAAGGCTTGGAAAAGAGCCGTCCTTTCATGTATATCATGTATCCCA
The DNA here is from genome assembly GCA_013399875.1 of Gymnorhina tibicen. NCBI lineage: Eukaryota > Metazoa > Chordata > Aves > Passeriformes > Artamidae > Gymnorhina > Gymnorhina tibicen. The sequence goes on from VXAZ01009309.1 coordinate 1,677,661, forward strand.
GGTACTTTTTTCCCCCACATGGTGAAATTTGCTTTGATCGTGGTGTGCAGCAGTCAGCTCCAGGGCTGCACCATTCCAGCCTTGCATCTGTCCCAGCTGCTTCAGGCACGTGGGTCCCCAGCATGTCCCCAGCCCTGTCCTGTGCTCAGCAGGACACACGGATGCTGGCCCCAGCTGTCCTCAACTCCCAGAGGAACTTCTCAGGAAGATAAGACAGATGCAAAGAGATGGCCAAGCCAGAGAAGGAGCTGCGCAGAGGCTGTCCCTTGCCCGTCCCCACCACCTGTGGTCCAGCCCAGCCAGTGACAGCCAGGTCCATCCCCTGGGGGCCCTCCTTTCAGCAGACGTGGCTGATGTGCCCTGCAGGGGGGTGCCTGCCACCTCCCCAGCCACACTGGGCTCACTCAGCACTGAGGTCACCCAGCCCCAGTGTTTATGGTGGCCGGACCTGCCACATCCTGCCGGGTCATACCCCAACTCCTGGAGTCCCCTGCAGAGCTGACATGGCTGCCCTCTGCACGGCCGTGGGCTCCATGCAGGTCATGTTCCCTTTCTGGAAAGTTCACGGCCAAAACAGGAAAGTCTGCACCTTGAGGTCAATGGTTTTGCACAGAATCAGCTGCTCCAGCACAGAGAAGTTCCTCCTCTCCCGGCAGGATGGGGTGGGAAGGGGTGCAGGCGGTGGGAAGGTCAACATACCTCGCTCTGCGCCCTGCTCTGCTCAGCCTAAACCCACTTGGTTTGGGTCGCTTCTGCCACGGTCCTGCTTCCCCAGCCATGGGGGTGCCTGCTGCAGTCCGCATGCTCAGCCTGTGCACATTTTGGGGACTCTGGGGTGTGGGCATGTCACTTCCCACAGCAGACGGTGGACCCAGGCAGGCTGCTGGAGACGGGGTCACCATCGGCACCATTTGAACGCAGGTGGCTGGAGACCCTTGAGAGATGCAGCCCATGTGCCCAGGCTCATTTTGCTGAGAATGTTACCTTAGAGAGGAACTGTAAAAGCTGACAAGGGCCCCAAGTCCATGCTGTTTTTCTTCAGGGAGGAAGGTCATTTCACAGAGGAGGGACTGGAATCAGTGCCCTGGGCAAGGACCTGGAGGAATCTGCACTGTAGGGGCTGGGGATGGAGCAGGTGAGATTCGAGAAAGGATTTTATTTAACCACATGCTCCATGGGTGCCTGCCATAATCAGCCTTATTCCTCAACATCTCCTGTGTGCCTGAGGTTGGGCAGCACGTGGTGAACTCCTACAGCACATGGGCATGGGAACAAAACGATGGCTGAGGCCGCCAGAGCCATCCCTGCAGCTGCCAGCCCTCCATCCTCACTCCCATCTGCAGTGTCACTAGGCGTATGTTCGGGGCCAGAACACATGGGTACTGTTCCCCTTTCTTTCGAGAAGTCCCGGCCCGGCCGGGAGGCTGCCGGAAGCAGCCGGGCACTGCCCCTCAGCCCGGTGGTGGGGCCGCCCCGGGGTGGCCGCGGTCTTGGCGGGGATCCAGCCCTGTCGTGCGTCCCCGGCCGCCTCGGGCCAGCGATGTCTCCCCCGGGCCCTGCGTGTGGTACCTGCGCGGCCGCTGCGGGAGGCGGAGGGGAAGTTTGTTCTACCTGGGTTTTTTGGTCCCAGCCAGGCGTGACGGACCAAAACCTGCGGCTCCGGGCCCTGCGGGCACCCTGGCCCGGGCGGTGGTCGTGGGGGTCCCGCCAGTGGCCCCTGCCCACCCTGCCTGCCCTCCGCCCCGGACACTGAGGGCAGCAGCCGGGGGTGACGAGCGCGATCCCGCCCGGGACCCGCCGGAGCGCGGCCCCGTCCCGCAGCGCCCGCCCCTCGCCCCTCGCTTCCCCGGGACTCCCGGTACCGGACCCTGCGGGATCAGGTCCCCCCGCGCCCCCCGGTGCCGAATGCCCCCGGTGCGGGATGTCGCCGCTCCACCGGTACCGACTCCCCCGCGTCTCCCTCCCTCCCGGTGCGGTCCCGTCCCGCGTACCGGAGCCGGTGCCGGCGGCGCTCCCGGCGGCGCAGAACAGCACGGCGTGGGCGAGCAGCAGCCGCAGCCCCGCGGCCGGAGGGGCCCGGGCCCGGCACCCACCGCCCATGGCGAGAGGCAGCTCCG
>VXAZ01009309.1:1679786-1715441 GCA_013399875.1 Gymnorhina tibicen
GACAGCCCGGCCCGCCGGGGGCTGCCCCGGCTGCGCTCCCCTCCCCTGGTGCCCGTGGCCACCCCTGCATCCCCAGCCGTGCCCCGATCCTTGTCTCTCCCGGGAACCCCAAGTTCCTCCGTTTCCCTCCCAGTTCCCACCTACCTGAGCATCTCCATATCCAGCTTCTGGTCCCCACATCACTCTGCATCCCCACGCCCACGCCTATGCCCTAGTTCCCACGTTCCCCTGCATCCCTGTTCTACACCCCCATCCTGGGTCCCCTAGGACTCCATGCCCACCCCCTGATCCCCTGGGCCTGGCTCAACTCCCCCGACTGGCCGCAAGAGGCTGCCCTGGCAGTGCTGCCCTGTTGTGCCAGGAGCCAGGCTGCCCAGAGCCGCCAGTGGCCAGAAGACCTGAGTTTATCGGTGAAACCATCGCTGGGTGTTTCCTGACGGGTGCTTTGTTCCCAGCACCAGCTGCTGGCAGCAGGGACAGGATCCAGCCAGCCCAGCCCGGGCAGGCACCAGCCACCCCACAAGAACCGTGAGGGGCTGGGAGAGGCTCTGCATGGCTCTGGGGCAGGTGAGAGCATGGTGGGCTGCAGACCTTGCTGGGATGTCCCCAAACTGGTGGAACCCAGAGCTCAGAGCCTGCGGTTGCTGACCCCCTTCTGTGCTGCGCTGCGGAAGCGGCAGAGACCCCAGCACGGGCCTGGCTGTGTGTGAGGATTATCTCGGGTTTTGCTGAGCTGCAGGAAGTCCTGGCAGGCTGGGGGTGCGCAGTTCCTGCGTGGATCCTGCTTGATTCCTCTGTGGGCTTTCAGCAGCAGGGCGGGAGTGTCCTCACAGGGCAAGTGGCTTTCGCAGGTGTCCAGAAATGAACAAGGGCCTCAGATCCAGCTTCAGCAGGCAAACACACCAGCCATGATATAAACATGAGCTCAGCGGGCTCTCGATGTGCTCACGCAGGGTGGGGACACTGTCTCTGCCTCCCAAAGATGAACTCAAACGGGGAACTGGGGCAGGTTTTGCTGTACGAGTGCAGTTGGTGCAGTCAGCGTGTGCCGAGGCCTCGGCTGCTCCTGCCCCCTGCCAGCCTCCCCGTGCTGTGACAGCCCCAAGGAAGGCAGTGGCTCAGCCTGTGGGAGTGTATATTTCCCCTCCATTCCCTCCTGCAGCACCACCAGCCACAGCTCTGGCCTGTCTCCCTCCTACCCTGCACCCGATGCTTGACACTGCTGACCGCAGCACGTGTGACCTGGCACAGCCTGACCCCTTCCCCCCTGCGGGCCAGCCCAGCAGCCCTTGGGGATGTCCCGCTCCAGCAGCACTCCGTTCTCACTTCCCCCTCCTTTCCCTCTCATCAGGTTTTAATAACTACTCTTGCACAATACGGGAAACGGTTGCAACAGCCCGGGGCCGGCTGTCTCGCCAGGGCCGCCAAGGGGCTGCCACGGAGGGGCTGTCCCGGCGCTGCTGGGCAAGGGAGGGGGCTGCTGCTGCCAGCTGCAGGGTGCCCTGCAGACCGCCGTCACTCCTGGTGTCTCTCGAGTACCCAGACCCCTCCCTCCAGTGCTCAGTGCTGCACTGGGTTGCTCAGCTCTAAACCAGCAGCCGCTGAACTCCCTGGTGCCAGCCCTGGCTGCCAACAGACCTCCCGTGACTCTGTCTGAGCTGCAGCCCACGATGTCTGACCTCAAGTCCCAGGATGGGAGCCAGCCTGGGTGCCCAGATGAGTTCCTGTCCCCAGCCAGGCAAGGGAGGGTGGTGCTGCTTGGGCGTTTTGTGAGACTGGTCTCACAGCCTCGGTGCAAGGCCAGGGCCACCCGGCGCACGGAGGGCACGTCTGGGGGTTTGCCACAGGCTTGGCCACCTGGCACTGGGTCTGGCCAGCAAATGCCCGGACACCACTCTGGAATAGGAAGGGGATCTCCAGTGTGGTGCTGCCAAGTCCCGCGTGGGCCTCACTGCCATGCGCTGGCAGTGGGAGGAAGCAGGAGGGCTGCTGGCGCTGCCCTGGGGACGAGCGGTGCCAGACCCACGGGACGGGTGCGGGAATGGCCGCGGCGCTTCGGCTCCAGTGTAGGACAGGAAGGGGGAGGCAATTTCGGAGCGGTGCTGGGATGCACAGGATCCCCGCCTGAGGCACCGGCGAGAGGTCACCGCCCCGGGTGACCTGTTCTGCCACGGCCCCGCGTGTACGTCCCGGCGGGGCGGCGGGGCCCCGGTGCTGCCGGCGCGTCCCCCCGAAGGGAGGCAGCAGAACACCGCGGATGGCAGCGCGGCGGCGGCGGCGGCGGGAGGCGCTGGGAGGCGCTGGGAGGCGCGAAGCATCGTTAGTCCTGAGTTACTCTGCCTCGGGCCGCCCCGCATCTCCCCTCCGGTCCCCTAAGACCCTCGTCCCCCGCATTTGGGGTGGTGCTGCCCCCGGAATCCGAAATGTAACTGGAACAGGAGAGCGGGACACAAGAACCTGTGGCGGGTCAGCACCNGCGAAGCATCGTTGGTCCTGAGTTACTCTGCCTCGGGCCGCCCCGCATCTCCCCTCCGGTCCCCTAAGACCCTCGTGCCCCGCATTTGGGGTGGTGCTGCCCCCGGAATCCGAAATGTAACTGGAACAGGAGAGCGGGACACAAGAACCTGTGGCGGGTCAGCACCCAAAATCCTTCCCCCCATCTTCCTAAGGATGCTGGAGCCATGGGGACACCCGTGCCATGGCGACACCCGCTGCTGTGGCCCCACAGCCGTGACAGAAGGGGCAAAGTGGCGGCTCAGGGAGTCCATCCACTCTGAGCCGCAGGCAGGGAGCAGAGCTGTGGAGCAGCCAGGCAGGGGCACCCCACAACTCCCCAGTCCAGTGCTCCGGGGGTGGCCGTGCCTGTCAGGAGTGCCCCTCCAATCCCAGGGGGTCTGCACAGCCGTGGAGCATCCCCGGACTGACCCATCCTTGTCCATCCCTGAGCAGCTTCTCTGGGTTGTGGTTCAGCGGGGGAACCTTGACCGCGGGCTGCAGGGGATGGGCAGGGAACACGGAAGCTGAACCCCACGTTTTTTTGCTGTAAGGTTGAGAGGTGACTGGTGACAAGTCCCCGAGGCGAAGGTCCCCGATAGCCGCAGAAACAAGGGCACAGCAGATGCTGGTGGCTGGAGACCCCGCACGGGGCATTGCTCAGGGCTGGCCCCCCCCGGCTGGGCTCAGGGAGGCTGTGGGGGCACAGGGCCAAGCGGGGCAGCAGCGGGGCAGCCCGGGGGGTGCGAAACCCTCCCCGATGGCTGAGCAGGGCTGGCGGCCCCTTCCCCAGCTCCGCCGGGCACAGCAGCGGAGGACCCAGCATTTCCTCCGGCATGGGGAGCTGACAGACAGTTTGGGGGGCTACAAATCAGAATTGAAAAGCCGGGGCTGGACAGGCTGTCTGGGAACTCGTAACCTGAGCCCCAGGAAAGGAGGACTCAGGAAAGCGCTTTCAGCAATCATATTCATCATCTTCAGCTCAGGCTCATTAGGCTCGCGGAGCCCAGCCCCGCCACCGCCAACGCCTCCCGCACGCAGATAGAGCCGCCGGCTCAGACAAATAAATGCTTCCAGCTTCCCGGTGGATGCGGCAGGTCAGGGAGCATCTGATGCCAATTACCCGCGGTGTAGGGTTCCCCGGCCAGCCCCGCGCAGCGAGGCAGCTCCTGCGCCCCGACCCTCCCGCCCGGGTCTGCCCAGGCCACAGCCTGCTCGGCCACCTACACGTCCCCTCCTGTTCGGGGTGGCCCCAAGGATCACCCTCTGCTCCCAATGCCAGGAGCGATGGGAGCAACCAAGGGGAGAGTTTGAACCAAGGGGAAGAACAGCCCTGTGCCCCCGCGCTTTGGGCCCCTCCATCCCGGACCAGGGACCGGCACTGGGACTGATCACCCGAGCGCTTCAGGGGATGGTTGAAGGACACCTCACCGTGCGGCCATGCCCACCGGCGCTGGGCACCAGCGTGTCACTGCTGTCACTCCCTCCCAGGCTGTCCCCACACACGGGCTCACAACGGGGACCCCCCTCCTCCATGGCGCGGGGCAGAGGGTGGAGAGAGACCCCGGCTGGTACAGCAGGTTTGGAGCCATCCTGGCAGAGGGGCTGGCAGAGCTCCGGACACTGGGCAGCCCTTCACCAAGCAGTGGGAAGCGTGCCGGGGCTGTGCATCGCCGTGTGACAGCACCCGGGTGCCCTGCACACTGCTGTGCCCGCCGTGTGTGGGTCCCGCCATATCCCCGGGGTGGCTCATCCCCTCCTCAGGCCCTGAGCAAAGGACAGTTGTGGGAGTCTCTGTCGGATTCAGGTCCAAAATCACAATGGAACGTGGAAACCCACGGACAGGGCTGGGAAGGGTCCAGGTATCCATCTGGAGAGGCGATGGCAGCCAGCACAGCCACGCAGCCTCGCCAGGCGCGGTGGTGAAATGGGCACAGGCGGCTCTGCTCACCCCGTGGCTCCTGGGGACAGCTGCACGTTCCCACTTCTCCAGGCTCAGGCTGGCCTGGATGTCCTTAATTGCCCAAAGGTCGGTGTCCCCGAGCCCGGGGCCACGTGTCGGAGGGACCCCGGGCAGGAACCTGACACGGACGCAAGTCATTCGGGATCAACGCTGGGGGTCAGGAAATTACAACGGACACGAACCTAAATATGCTGCACGTCCCCCCAGGTAATCAGGGGCCGGGCCAGATTCCAGCTGACAGCTTAAATGCCTTAATTCCTCAGTCGCTGTGGTTTGAGGGGGTCCCGTGTGCCGTGGGCTTCTCCCAAATGGTCTCTGAGCTGGAGATTTGTCTGTAATTGGAGGCGTGTTGCATTCCCCTGAAAGTAGCCAGGTCCCGCTGGAGGGGGGCTGCGGGAAGGCAGCAATTTCCCTTATGGAATTATTTACCTGATTAGAGAGTTTATTTTATCAAAATTGCTTCAGAATGGGGCTGCTCAGTGTGTCCAGTGCAGGGAGCTCCCCAGTGGGGCTGGCGGCCTGGAGACAGGTAATTTGTGTGGCTAATGGGACTAATCCACCAGGCAATTACACCAATAGATTTCACGACTGCAAAGTGCTCTGTTCCCATTAATTAAAAATCTGTTAAGAAGATTAGCAGGTAAAGGTATCAAAAGAAACCCACGAGTTTCTTTCCCCACAGGCCCCCGAAGGCGAGTGTGGGAGTGCTGGATTGCTCACATTAGCACAAAAATGATTCTTTTAAAGGTAAGGGCTTCAAATACAAAGTAACCGCTGACAGTTTACCCCGACTCCCCTACCAAGAGGTCCTTTATTTTTAATTACAGTCGTTTAAAATTAGCCCTGATTGTTCGTGTGGAGTGTTAGCTTAAATATATTTGGAACGTGTGGTTCCCCTGTGCCTGGTGGCACAGGGCGAGGTGGGCAGCCCCTGGCCCAGCCCTGCACCACAGCATGTGCCCCCACTGCTGGGCTGGTGCTCGGGACTGCCCAGGAGGGGTCAGGGGTCCAAGGGGTCCGAACTCAGCATCCCGCTGAGATGGTCCCACCAGGGCAGGAATGGGGGTGGCAGTACCACCACTGGTACCACCACTGGTAGAGCCACCAAACCCGGCTCTGCAGCAGGCACCGGGCTGTGTGGGCACCTCCCCAGTGCGGTGCAGGCACAAGACTCCACCAGTGGCTTCTCTGAGGCAGGAGACTCGTGCCACCAGCACCTGCGCCCCACGGACACCCCACTCCCGTCCCCGCACCACCCCTGCCGGCCAGCCCGGCTCTGCTCAGCCCCTCGCTCGGCCGCTCGTGCCACTCCTGGTCTTTGTCCACAGCCAGACACGAGCAAAACAAAAGCAAATTCCCCGGCAGCTGAAGGTGCCATTTTTACGGCTGGGCTGAACGAGGAAGTATTTTTTGATCTCTTAAAAATCCTGAATATTATCTGACAGTTTATCTTGTTTCTCGAATCCGTGTCTTTGCAGCAACGCCAGCTCATTTACATGTGTATTGCGCCTGCCTCCACGGGTGCTGAGGTCAATTGAAACTCAAGAAAAGAGGAGAAATTTATGCAAAACTGTTGATTGCATTTGTATGTAATGAAATCATCCAATATTCATCTGACTATAGACTCTAATCTGAAAGGAGAAGTGAAGGACATAAGAGTCACTGGAAAGCAATAATGAGCTTCTGTAGTGATTAAAAAAGCACTTGAGCTTTCTGAAAATCCAGCCAGAAATCGTGTCTAATCAACACGGAATATAGGAGGCAGAGATTACATTGATACATTTTGCAAAGCTCACTGTTGAAAATGTATGCGCGCTGTAAACTCTGACATGCCATCCAGGGTCTGTTGGATACAAATCCGGGCGGCACAATCAGCGCCCGGCTCGTCCCTGGCACAAAGCAATCTTGGTGTCTCTGCTCGATGACTCACAAGGAGCGCAATCACATCTATTTTGAAGAGCAATGTTGTTTTTTAACTGTGTCGAGAGCTTCCAGCTTCCTTGGAGTTTTTCCTTCCCTTTGCCTCCGTTTCGCGTGTCCCCGCGGCCACGGGGCTCAGTCCAGGAGCTGGCAGGATCCCGGTGTCTGCCCTGGTACCCGTCCAGCTGCTTGGAGCAGATTGGAACATCCTGGTGGAGCTAAGCGTGGCTTTGGGCAGCCTGGGAAGGGCGCAGGTCTGTTCCGGGCAGGGACGTGCACAGGGATGCATTCCTCGTGTTGGGAGGGTGGCCCCTCGGGGACCCCCACCCCTCCAGGCCACAGCAGCGCCCGCCAGGTGGGAACCTGCTGGTGCCCCAGATCGACGGGGGCTGTTGGGAGGGGAGTCCCTGCGGGGTGGGGACAGCCCAGGGCACAGCAGGGGTCCGGCCGTGGCCCTCCCTCACCCCCTACCCTGCACCACCTGTGGCATTTGCGGCCGAGGCCAAACCTTTTGGTGGCTGATGCGGCGTCACTGACACCGACCCACATTAAAGCAGCCCAGCCGCTTTCTGGCCCACGTCCCTTCCCCTCCTGGGTTATTTGGCACAGCTGGAGCTCCTTTCCCACCCGCCAGCAGCATCAGCTGCAGCTTCTTATCAGCTCTGGGTGCAATCCAGGCTGGAACCAAGTGAGAGGTTCCTGCTGGTGCCAGTGGAGGAGTGTTTGGAGCAGGCAGAGCTTGTGCTGCAGCTCCTGATGTGGAGCAGCAGGTGATTTATGCTGCAAAGGGAAAGTGGGACCTCTCCAGGGCTGCCCTGTGAGCCAGCTGGTGGTGAGTGCCCATCCTCTCTTCTCCTGGGTGGTTCTGCTGTGGTTCTGTGTGACTGGAAGGTGCTGGAGCCGTGGTTTTTTGTGCTTGTTCTGCAGCGCAAGGTCCCATGGGGAGCAGGATGGACTGTGGGGGCACAGCTCCCCAAGTTCACATGCTGTCTGCCCTGCTTTGGTGGTACCAGGGCTGAGAGCAGTTTCTGTGGGCCCTGTGGCTGCTCCTGGCTGATGCAGGACACGGGGCTGAGGGGGGGATGCAGGTAACTGGGCTCCCCAACCATCCAGGCAGCTCCGTCCCCAGCCCAGTGCCAGGGTAGTTTTACCACAGTTTTATTCCTCGTGAGGTGCAGTGGTAAATATTTGGGAAATTCCTCTGTGCAATGACCCCCTGCAGCTCCAATGCCTGCCTCCACCAGCCCCCTGCCACCGCCCCAAGGGCTTGGAGAATGGGGAGAGGCTGGAGAAGCCTCCATGAGCAGCAGCAGTTCTCCACCTGCCCTGGCTTTGTGGAGCTCACAGCTTAGCAGCTGCTGCTCCCGGGCAGGTATCAGGGAAACCCTTCCAGCCCAGGCTGCTGTGGGGATGCTGAGGCTGCAACAATGGCAAAAAAAAAAGCCCAGTTGATAAATGTCAAAAGAAATCCAGTAATCGGCTGAAAGCAATTTCCCGAGCTGTGGAACCGCCCTGGGCTCGCCATCTTCCTTTATTCATTTATCATGGTAAGGGCTTTGGCCAAAATACACAAAGCAGAGAAATTGTTGACATGTGGGGCCCTAGCAGAGCAAATCCTTCATCCTCCTCCCCCTCCCCGTGGCACACAAACTAACTTTTGGGGAGTTGTTTATTTAAGGAGTGCAGAGCACTCGCTGCTCTTTGAACCCAAATGCCTTGGGAGCAGGGCTGGGGGGCTGCCACCACCTTCCTGCTGCTGCTGCCGCCGCCGAGGCTGTTTGCTGCCCTCGGGAAGTACCTGCTCACAGCGAGGAGCGGAGCTGTGGGATGGGCTCAGGACCTGCTCTGCTTGTTACCTCCTCCAGCCCCTAAACTGTGGTTCCAGAGACTCACACAGGCATTTTGTAAATGGTTGGGGAGGCAGATGCTGCTTTTGGGAAGTTCCTGTGTTGGCTTTAGGTCTCCTCAGTCCTGGCTAAAGCAGCTGTGCTGACAGCTCTGGTTTCAGTTCTCTCCCCACAGAGCCCCTGTCCCCTGCCCACCCTGTGCCGAGCTCCCTCATCCCTCCCCACTCTGCCGGCGGCTGCCAGCCACGGCCCGGGGCAAACGCTTGCTTTGGAACACGTGAAGCCAAGGGAACACACCAACCAGGACCTGGCTGTTGCGAGGCTGCTGCTCCGTGCCTCATTTTGACTTTATTTCAAGCAAAAAGAAATGCTGAGGTTTGCAGCAGGACAGGGAGGTTCCCCTGGTGCGTGGCCCTGGCTCCAGGGGCTGATGGTGCCGAGCACAAAGTGAGCAGGGCAGTCCTTCCTCTGTGCCTCCAGCAGCTTCCAGTTCTCCTGATACTTTATTTTTGATCTCAGTTCACCCAGTTCTGTTCCCACCTGGATGAAGGATAAGCAAGGAGAGCTCCCCCCTCCCTCCAGCACACCCCAAGGTGGCCCAGGGGAGCAGCCAAGGCACAGAGCTGCTCGAGCTGCCCCTGCCCATCCCTGAGGCTGCTGCCTCTGGGCAGGGGTGGGCACTGGGGCTCGTGGCAGTCCATTCCTGCTCGAGGGGGAGTGTGGCCACTGGGATGGTGTTTATCCAAGCAGCTCCTTGGTCTTTGCTGCCAGCAGCTTGTCCATCTCCGTGGCAGCCTCATCTGCCATTTGCTGGATCTGTGGCAAGACGGTACAAATCAGAGTTCTGTGGGAGGTGATGCCACAGTTTAAAGGGAAAGGAGTGACTGAGTCACCCTTTGGAACAAAGCTTAAAGTCCCAATAAAACTCCAGTAGTGCTGGAGCAATAACTGGCTCTTCCTGGGGGTTCCCACCAGCCCTCAGGGAATTTGTGCCAGTGTGGCACCTGGACTGTGAGAGCAGGGACTGGTCAAAGGCTCTGAAAAGAGATGCCCACACAAACTCCTGGCTGAGCTAAGTGGCTTGGTCAGGTTTAACAGAGACCTGCTGGTGCTGGCACCGGGGAAGAGAGGCTGTTACCTCCTGCAGCACTATGGGAACACACAGGTAACAGCCTGTGCACGTGCCAGGAATTCACACATCACGTAACAATCTGTTTATTTCTTGTAAAAAGACATAAAATGGTGATTGTTCAAGCCCTGCCCAGGGATCAGCTCTCTTGGTAAAAAGAGATGGACGTGGCCAGTATGCAAAAGGGATGAAAATGTGCAGGCAGGTAAAGACTGGAGCACACCAGGGGTTATGCACCGGTTTCACAGGACTAAGACCTGCTTGTTCCCAAGGTCTGACAATGACCTTTGCTCATGATGAAAAATTTGGGCACAGGAAAAAAATACCACTGGAGATATTACCTTTACCAATGCAGAAAACCATCTGTCTGCTCTGGGAGAGCTGCTTCCCGACAGGATTTGGTTACAATGGCATGGCCATTTTTCCTGCTTGCACAAACGCTCTGTATATCGATGTTTATTTTTGTGAGCACGCAGAGAACTGTCCTGGAGCATTTGCAATGTATCTAACTTTAGCTGTTAATAAACAAACAGCTAAGAAGTAATGGCCTGCCTTCAGAGGCATCAATTCAGCAGAACACTTAGGCTTGTGCCTGAGTTTATGCCCAAGTAATTGACTTTAGTGACATCTGCTCTTAGGGAATTAGGCATGTGCTTAAGTATTTTCCTGAACTGGAGCCAAAAACTCCAAACAGAGATAATCTTGCAAGCCTTTTCATTAATAACAACTGGAGCAAAGCTCATTAACACCAGTTTGCAGCGGCCAGGCATTGCGTGAGTGGTGGTACAGCCATGGTACCACCACGGATTTTGCTCCCTAAATTCAGCTGGTTTGTGCAACCATCCCTCATGGCACAAAAGCTTTTGGGGGAATTTTTTTCCCTGCATCAGCTTACAATGGTTCATATCCTAAATCTGGCTTTGAGATTGAAGTCCCAAATCTAACAAAGAAAAAGCAGATACAAATGTCATTGCCAACATCAAAAACCCCAGCCCAGGGCTGCCCATTCCCCCACTGGGTTCTCAGTGCTGGGGATTTGTCAGCAAGGGCTGGGACAAACACACCACTGAGCTGTGAGACACCATCACATGGCAGAAGTAAAGAAAAATTACCTGCTTTTCTAGCAGCCAGATGGTGTCTTCTGACACTTTGTTCTTGAACTTCTTTACCTGGGTGATGCTTTTGCTTCGCACCTTTCTCAGGGCCTCTTTGGACTTGTTGGTGAGCTGCTTGGCCAGCTTGGCCAGGCTCTCCCTGTGCTCTCTTGTGACCCTAGGAGAGAGAGGAGAGGAAAAACACCACAAGGAAAAGCAGTGTCATGTGTAGCACAGCCAGATTTATTTTCTGTGAAGGACTCTGGGTAAATGAGTGAGCCTCTCCAACGGGTGCTGTCCTGCCCAGGGACACACAAAAGCTGCTGGTTTTAGATGGAGCTGGCTCTGTTTGGAGACCCTGTGCTTCAGGGCAGAGGGACTGAACAGCTCAGGGCATGATTTTATTCTGTCATCCACCTGAGAAAATCTGCCAGCTCTGCACAGCATCCCAGGGAAGCAAGTCTGGAGCCTAGAACGGAAAATTTCCAGCCCAGCCCTAAGCTGGGGATCTTGGACTGAATCTTGCTTTATAGTTGTTGCTGCAGTGCCTGAAAGTCATCTTGAAATGTTCAGACTTTCCTTACTTCCTGCTGCCAAAGCATGTGTGGGAAAGAGGAAAAATCCAGCTCCAGACCTGAAAGATGGAACTGAAAAGTGTCATCCTAAAAAGCACAATCCTGCAAAGCTGGGAGGAAATGTCCGCTCCTGAAACTCAGATTTGTCTCCCTGCAGCTGAAGAGCCTGAGTTATGTACCTGGAAGCTACAGAGTTTATCTCTCACTCAATCTCCTTCCAGCTCACCATGGCCAGGATTTCCCACCAAGATGATCTGAACACCTGGTTTGACAAGAGGATGCTGCTGGACATGGTAAGCCACAGGTTACTCAGCCCAGAATTTCAGGTGAACCTTCCCCCTGATGTGAGGCCACAAGAAAACGTCCAGCCTTCTATCCCAAACTAAAAACTGGTGACAAGGGGGTCTGGCCATCAAAAAGGCTCAGGAATGGCTGATGTGTCCCCCCAGCTCGGGTCATGCTCCAGCACCTACAGCTGACCACTGTCAACTGCTGGTGCTTAACAATAATATTTAAATTATTTTCATAGCTCTTGGAGTTTCCAGACTGCCTGGAGAAAGAAAACCCCGGTGCACTCCCTGAGGCTCACTAGCAGGAGGACGCGTGGGGGTGATACTGCAAAATAAACATTTCACAGGAGTATTTAGAAACTGGCTGCAGCAGCCTGGGTCACCAAAACCCTGGGGCCAGGAGTCTTTCCACAGAGAGCTCAGGAAACGTGGGATGAGAGTCCCTGGGCTGTGCCCCACAGTGGGTGTGGGTTACAGGGCGCTCTGGGGGCACAGCTGGACCCTTGGCCTGTCCCCACAGCCAGGCATCTGCAGAGGCACTGGCCTCTCCCCAGCTGTCCCTATTTCACAGTGCCAGAGGGGAGAGGCTTCCCAGAACTGGTTAGCATTTACAGGAACTCGGGATCGCTAGGAAAGCTGGCAGACCCAGAGAGCAGCACCCAGCCCTGGCACCCAGGGCACCCCGGCCTGTCCCTGCCCTGCTGAGGGACTGTGGAGGGAGGTGCCAGGGAATGTCACATGGAATCTCAGAATATCCTGAGCTGGAAGAGTCCAACTCCTGGCCCTGCTCAGGACAACCTCAAAATCCCACTCCGTGCCTGAGAACGTTGTCCAAACGCTCCTGGAGCTCTGGCAGCCTTGGGGCTGTGCCCATTCCCTGGGGAGCCTGTTCAGGGCCCCACCACCCTCTGGGGGAAGAACCTTTTCCTCACCTCCAGCCTAACTCATCACATGTGGCAGGAGGCTGCTGGTCAGCAGAGGCTCAAGCCTGGCCCAAATGCCCGACCAGGAGGGAGCAGGGATCCTCATGGTTCCCCTGCACCCCAACATCGACACCTCCGGGGCTTCTCACGTCCGACCTCCCCGGCCAGAGCCCCACGGCACATCTGGAACCCCCAAAGCTGGCTCACAGGCGCAGGTTTGCGTGAGGTCACATTCTCAGGCAGCATTTTGGGGGGGGGGGAGTCAATCCTGGCTGCTCAGCCTGGAGGAGGGAGCTGGGACTCTCTGCCATCTCCTGCAGGGTGGGAGGGAGCCGCTCGGCAGCGGGGCTGCTCGGCTCTGGGAGCCCGAGCTGTGCCGAGGGTATCGCTCGCCTGCCCGGGGCTGCCGAGCCTTGAAGGAAATGTTTTTGTTTATGCAGCGCTGCCAGATTTCCTCTGCTTCTTGGCACTGGGTCACAGCTTTCATGCCTCCTTGTCTGTCTTTATTAACACCAATTTCTTTTTATCACCGCGCAGTGCCGGGGAGTTTCTCAGCGGGTTTTATGTTCCAGCCAGACTGTGTGTAAATTCTCAGCAATGCTACCAATAATGCCAGAAACGGACACTTTTCCAAGCAGATGCTGTTTCTGGTTAAGGAATCCATCAACACGAGCCAGGCCCAAGGTTTCTGAGGACAGTTGTTTTAATCCTGCCCTGAGATCTGGGACTTTTAAGCTGTTCTTAGGTATGTTTTCTTTTCTGTCTAGTAACCATTGTCCCTACCGCCTCTGAAAGCCAAAACAAAGCGTGAAGTGAACTTGGGGAAAGGGTGTCAGATGGGGAATGAGGACAAGGTCCCACCCAGCTGCCCTCCCCTGCAGCCCACGGAGCAGCAGGATCAATCCCCGCCATTCCCCCGGGGACAGCCTTGTCCTGCCCGGACCAGGGCAAAACCCGGTGAGTGACACGTGGGGTGGCAAGTGCTGTGAGCCCCCTGACAAGGAACATCTTTTTTTCTGCCTTCCCCAGCTCCAGGGGTTTAAGCACTGCAGCCCTCCATGTCCCACCCCTGCTTGTGGCAGAGCAGACCCTCAGAGAGGACAACCCAGCTCGGCTCAACACAAGACATTTCTCCGGGTAAGAGCGATTTCTGCACCTCCAACACCAGGAGTTTCCTGTGAAGGAGAGGGATCAGTTAAAGGAAAGCAGCTAAACTAAGCACTCTGCAGATAAATTGCAGATAAACACAGGCTGCAACATTTATTGCTCAATAAAAGGCAAGCGAGAGGCTCCTGATGATGAGCAGGAGCAGCTCAGAACAGCTTTGGGGTGTTTCCAAGTGAAATTTCTTGGGTCTTTCTCCCCATAGTAGGTATCTTTGCGTATTTCTTAAAGGGCAAAGGGAAAAAAAAGACTCACAGTGAGTCATTAAACTTTCAAATGAGTCATCTGGCTTTCAGTAAAGCATGTGTAAAAATATTACTGATTTACAAACAATATCCAGTGTAACACAATGGGTCCAAAAAAGATGAATCTAAAAATGAGGCAATACCATAAAAGACACAAGGTCAGGTCAAATTCGGCCAAGAGATCAACCAATACAAATGTTCCCATGGCTGGTTTTCTTTTCTTTTTTTTTTTTTTTTTTTTTTTTTTTTGCTTGCTNNTGTTCCCAAGGGTGGTTTTCTTTTTTTTTTTTTTTTTTTTGTTATTTTTTATTTTTAAACCCTCAGAGGCTACTTTTTATACAAATAAATATTGCCTATGCAGTGCTAGCCACACAAACAGGAGAATGCCTCGGGGAGCAGAGGGATCCTGGCAGGCAGCACAAGTAAACACCGACGATGTGAGTGTATTTTTCCTGTTAAAACTGCATTGCAAAAACTAAACTGATAGAGTAAATACTGAAAAGCAAACTCCATTTTTGAATGCTCTGTTGAAACACTCCGGAGCACAGCTGGACCTGCACAAGGGAAAATATGACACATGTGTGTCCAGCTGACAGGTCAGACTAAAACGTGGTTTTAATAACAGGTAAGGACAGTTTGGATTTGGTTTTATTTTTACTGTGCCTCCCTTCATGAAAGAGCCAAAGTCTGCAGAACCAGTGTTAATACTGTCTCTTCATTTCTGATTTGTTGCTTATTTTGCACACCTGATGTAATTTTGCAATTTCACTGCATCTGTCGGTCATATATTCTTTCATGAAGTGCTGGAAATAATGCAAAACTTTGAAAATTTTAAAAAGTAAATGAGGGATATAATTATTTCTGCCCTGCCTTTTTCATTAGGGGGCTTTAAAAGGCTGGAACTGTGTCTGTTTGTCTTTTTGGTAACTGGCTGAAACTCCCAGAGCCCCAGACATGTGGCTAGAGAGCAAAAGGGACTGGAGGCATCAGTGAGGGCAGACCCCCGGGGCACAGCCCCCAGGCCAAAATCCTTAACTCAGGACTTCCCAGGCTCCCAAGCAGCCAGGAAGGGACCAGGAGCTGCAACCCTGACACAGGAGAGGAACACAGGAGCACGCGAGGCAGAGCTTCCCCGGGAAGAGAAGACTTGTTTTCGCTCTGCAGCACCACGGAAGATAGTGACAGACCGTACCCATTTGTTTAAAAACACGGTGTTTTGTTAAAGCTTGGGATTTGCAGTTTTGGAGTTTCCTCCCCTGCAATTCGTATTCAAGGATGACCCAAGTGCCCATTAACAATCAAACCACTGTGCAGCAACCCGGGAGCCTCAGCAATTACGAAGATAATGGTGCCCTCCTCCTCCTCTGCCTCCTCTCCTGAGGAATGGGGGAAGGGCAGGGAGCACAGGGAAAGAAATCAGCAAACAGAATGATAATGTCATTCCCTCTCACCGACAGCAGCGGAAGGCTGCAATTAGACTTCTCTGATCAAAATGCTGGGTAAAATTCCACAGAATTTTTAAAGGAGATTTACAGCACAAGAAATACCTGGTTCATCTTTACCAAGAAGTCACCTGCTTGTGCAGGGAAGTGCACGAGCAAGGGGTTTGTGCACACCCTGTGTGGGAGCTGTTTGTGAAACCACACCCAGCCACACCTGCCCAGGGTATTCAGACGCTCTGTAAAGTCTGAGCTCCCACAGGAACTCGTGAATTTTCCTTGTGCCACCCAACCGTGGTGCTCCTGTGACAGGCTCTGTGTGCCAGTGAGTGGAGCTGCTGCAAGCTCTCTAATTTCATCTGAAGGGACCCCCACTCCAGGCAGAGCCAGGAGCACTTCTGATCCAAACTGAAGCATGGATGCAGCAGCACCTCCTGCCTTGCCCAAGGGCTGGGAGATACCTGTGATGGGTGAGGGAAGTGATGCTCAGCCCTTGCCCAGGGGCAGCCTGCTTTTCCAGCCCTATACCCAATTCTCCACGCTGCCATCAGTTACACACTGTGTATCACGCAAAAGCGTGAGCAGATTTTTCTGTCAAAGCTATAAATTTCCTGCTTCTCACTTTCATCAGTTCCTTTTAGTGCTCTCTGCAGCAAGGTGCTAACTCTCCCCTACTACGACTGGCTCACCACTGCTGTTCTGTGCTGGTGCAATTCCAGGAATTTAGAACAGGGAAGCAAAGAATCAGCCCCTGAATTAAAGCAATACAGTTTCAAAAGCCTTTGGCTCTCTCTTTCAAAGTGCTGCAGCCAGCTAGGACCAAGCTTCCTCTGCAGAGGGAAGATGAAAAATAAGACCAATCATCAGATGCCAAGATGTGGTGACTTAGAGCTCAGACACTCAGAAGAGGTTTCACAAGACACTTTTAAGGGCTCCAATTTTTTCCCGAACCTGAACTACAGCTCTTTGGAAAGCAGCTTCGTGGGGATATACAGCAATCATGTATGTTTACCCTTTGAAGGGCACTCACTGCAACCTCCTGTGTCATCCTGCATGAGGGTGAGCTCGGGCATCGATACTCACTTGGGAAGTGGCACCCGAATCATCGTCCCGTCCACCTCTGGGTTCAGGTTCATGCCACTCTCCCTTATAGCCTTCGCAGCTGCAGCTGTGCTCTGTGAAACAGATCAAAAGGTAAAGGGAATTAGGAAATAATCATTCCCATATGCCAGAACTCTGTCAATAGTTGGCAATCCATCTCCATGGAACATGGAAACATTTACTTCTGTTACCAGTAAGATCAGGAAGTTACATTGGTGCGGAGAGCTTTGATCAAACCGAATGGGAAACTACGGCCGCTCGTATTGGGGTAGGGGGGCACAGAGGGGGGAGAGGGGAAGGGAAGCAACAACAAAAGAAAACTGTTTTGCTTCTTTGAAACTATTTGAATGGTTTGAGGCAATGCAGAGTGAAACCGCAATAAATTCCCAAGGCAGGGCCTGACTGTGGCAAAGGAGATGAAAGATTCTGAGCATTTAAAAATTCCAGTTGAATGTTTCCCCCTTAGAAATCACCCAGTGCCAATTTTGAAACCTTAATGAACTTAACCACTTCAGCACTTCAATCTGACCACAGGACAGCAGGGCAGTAGCGGATGGCTGAGAACCAGTGCCTGTGCCCAGCACTGCTTATTTTACAGCTTATTACTGAGGATTAACTTCTCAAAACTCCCTCGCCGCTGGCTGACGCTGCTCCGCTTAGAAGGTGGGGTGGCAGGTTTGCCTGGTGACTGCAAGGTGACTGAAAGGCTTCACCTCCATCACAGGGTGCGGGTGCACCTCTACAGCGTGCCAGGCTTTGGGGTTAAAGCAGAGTTTGACTGGAAGCTCCCACAGGGCTCTGCCAGGTCACTTCATTCTCGACTCTGACAAGCCCCAGGAGTCTGTTTTCCTGTGGCGCTCACGTTTCCTACCAGGCACGATGCTATTTCTGATACTCTTTGCCATCATTAACTTTAGCTCCAGGCTGCTGCAGTATTTATGTAGCTCAGACTGTATTTATAAAGCTCAGCTTTTGCCAACTGAGGCACAAACTAAAGCCCTGCAGATTTGTTCGGGTCCCTGATGTGTGACATCACTGAATGAAATGAATGCTCTGCTGGTGTTCTGTAGGAGACAACTGCTGTCCCCTGAAACTACGAGGGCAGAGCAAATGCAACCAAAATGATCTCAGCACATTAGGAATGTAAATGTGTTATTCCATGGACAGTGCTTGTTCTGCAGGAAAGAAAGGCTCAGTAAAAGCTGTGCTGTTTAACATAGATATTGGAGGAGATAAAGAAGAGGAAAATAATGAGAGAAGGAAAATATTGCAGTATTGCCCCCATCCTCCTGCAGCCCATGAAAAAAATAACTGTATTTAAAAAAACTGTTGTTTGGTTTTACAACTCTTGGGAAAACAGCCTTTGGCTCTGCAAGTCCTTTTCTATGATTATTTTATTTCTCAGACTCTTCAAGCAATTTTATTTGCTTCTCAATGTCGTGAAGTACTGACTATATGCTGTAAATAATGACATCAAGTGATCTTGTCTGTAATGGTTTTAGTTTAATCTGTCACAAAACAGGTATGGTATAAAACAACTGTATTGAGAGAAATGGTTCAAGTGACAAGTAGTCCTTTGGCTTAGAAATGAAATGTAGGCAATGCTATCTAGAGAAGATTTAATTTCTCACATGCCCATTTCTCAGCCTGAGCTCCTGCTTGGACACGGGATAAGCCACGGAGGGGCTTCCATGGCCCTCTCAGCGCCGACACTCCGCAGGACCTCGCTGATGAGGGGCCTCCGTTCTTCAGAGCCTTTATACACACGGGATACACTTTAAGAAACACTTAGGCATCAAGTGCCTTACACTGACCTCCTCTGAGACTTTGCTGACTTAATTAATTGGGGAAAGCCTTTGCAAAATAAATAGAGATAAGCCCTGGCAAAGCTCCAGCCCCAGAGCGGGATGAATCGTTAACCTCGCGCTCGCTCCTGCTCCCACGTGCCCGGCTCTGTCGGTGCGACCTGCTGCAGGGCACCACGGGGGCTTGAGCCCGAGCTGGGATTTGGATTTGCTGCCTCATTTAGGGGCAGGTCTAAGGCTCCTGCAGAAAATTAAAAGGACTTGTCTCTCACAGAAGATAAATCAGAGCCCCTAATTCGGGTTCTGACCTGGAGGTGCTGCCAAGAGAGGAGCTGGCCAACCTCAGCAGTGCCCGAGTCGAGCTCTGTGACAGCACTTAGCACGAGCCAGCTCAGTCCCAACAGGCGAGCTCTTCGGAAGCTCACAGGCTCCATCAGCAGCTTCTCCCATGAACTCTCAGGGGTATCACCAGCCCTGGCGATACATAAGCAAGTTTCAGAGATGTCTGATGAAGTCCCCAGCACAAATTCCAACTACGCGTCTGGTTCTGTGCGTGCCCGCGTCTTGACAAGGAACTGAAATAAATACAACGGAGCTGATACAGCATGGCAGCCATGTGTGCAGTTCAGGTGAGTGTGTGTGTGCTCAGGACTTCCCATAAATGCATGGGAAATGGGGAGGGCTGGAAGGGCACAGAGAATCCTGGCATCCGGTCCACGATGCTTTGTGTTGTTTTGCAGGTCCACCTGAGGGGAGAGCGCCTGCAAAGCAAACCCCCGTAGCTGTGGCCCTCCTTGGATATGACCCTGAGAGCAGCCACAGCACTCAGTAACTCTCCTCTGACCCTGTGCTGCTGCAGGTGAGCTGCTCTGGGAGCCACGTGGGGCTGGGGAGTTGCTGTCAGCAGCAAAATGCCCCTTCTGTTCTGTGTCAGCACAAAGTGACACAGCCCAGCCCGAGTCTGCAGCCCTGCCACGTTTGACTGATTTTGTCTAAACGCTCCTTCGCTCAGCATCAACCTGTTTGTTCCCGTGGCAATTATCTCCCCTCCCAGTGCGTCCTTACCTCTGGAAAACTGGTCATGTTCACTATCACGAGCTGCGGTGACTTCTGTGAGATCTGCCCCAGCTGGTTCAGCGGAAATTTCCCATCTTTTGTCATCACAGTTATGTGATCCAGGGCCCCTCAAAAGAACCAAACACAGGGAGGTTCAGTGTGATAAACCAGTGCACAGCGATGCTGAAGGAAAACGCGTCCACATTGTCCCACTTCCCTTCTGCCATGCAGAATACAGAGGTTACAAAGGAAAAAACGGTGTTTATTCAGACTTCAGGTGCTGTTTGTGTTCAGGCATCCCCTGTGTATTCACAAGCTAAATATTTCAAAGCTGCTCTAGAACACAAAAACATGAAAACAAAACTCTTGTTTGTTTTTGCTGCTAGAATAGGAAAACTAAGCAGGATTGTTAAGAATTAAAGGGAAATGGTTATTTTTTAATTCTTACAACTTAAAGAAAATCAAAATGTTGCTATAAAAATCAAGATAAATATTGTCTTTAACTTAGCAGTGCTCTCTTAAACTCCTCTTTTTTTTTCCAGGCCCCCAGAGGGGTGTTGTACGCTGCGTAATTTAAAGTATTCAGTTTCTCCCCGAGCTACTCTTAATCTGCTCTCTACTTTCTGCTGCAAAATGTTAACAGGCCAAAAGGCACATGGGACAGGAGGTACTTTATCAGTGCAATTAAAAGAAATACCTATGGTTAAAATAAATAGTTAAGAGACTGAGCTACGCTTTCCAGCTCCATTAAAGACAGAAGCGCCCCTGCCAGAGCTGGGGTGGTGAATGACTCAAATTTGGGCATTGTTTAATGTTAAATTTTACCCCTGAAACTTGATACACTTACAAATGCGTCTGTTCACAGTGTTACAGTAACTGCAGCTTAGTCAAACGTTTTCACATTTCTTCCTAAAACACAAAATCAACTAAGTGGACGAGGCTCGTACAGGTCACTACCCACAAAGATGCGCAGCAGAAAAGATTTGTATATGCCAGACACCAGCCCAATGGCACTTTCCAAAAGGCTAATTTAATGGCAATTGGATTTTTCCTGCCCTACTGCACCATTAGCTGACAACCTGCTTCTCCATCACATCTGCAAACAGTTCAGTTAGACACTTTTGACATCTCCCACTTAAAAAAGCTATTTCCAGGAAGCTATTAACAAAAATGGATTCTTCCTGGTCAAGCTCAGGGTGAAGAAAGCCTCTAGCTGGGGATGTCAGGGTTGTAGCAATTGGATGCCCAGCGGATAATTCCAGGAAAAGAAAATCAATTCTGAAAAAATCAGAGTTGTCCACTTCTAGGATTTGTACCCTTATTTACAGGCTACAGAGCATCACACGAGGAAGTTACTAACCTGGTGAGGTTCTAACACTGAGATTTCTGCTGAAATCTTCTTTCAGAGCTTCTATGACTGCCTGCATGTCTTCACTGGTTTCCTTCAAACTGATAATATCCTCAACTAGGGCAGCACTGATATTCACTTTGGCTTGACTCTGCCCTTTACCTTTAGCTGCAGATTACACCAAAAAAAAATTTAGTTTCTATTTCTGACAAGTTAGTTAGAAAGTAGAAAGAAGATATTAAAGTCCTGGCCAGATTTAGAATCGAGTCTAAGATAAACTGAAGTAAAACCAAAATAACTGTATTTTCTAATGAGTAAAGAGCTCAGCACTTGAGCACATCAACCAAAATAAATAAATGTATAAAAAATATACAAATATTGAGAGAGAGATTGCAAAACCATGAAAAAAGCAGCTGTTTTTACCTTTTTTGGTAGCCAGCTGTCTGCTCAGCAGCATCTGCTGGACACACTGCCTGCAGCCCTCCAGGGGCGGGGCTGGGCAGCCTCGGGGAGCCTGGGGCAGCCCCCTGGCCATGGCAAACGAGGACCGGTGCAGCAGGGACGGGAGAGGACGGAGGCACCGCAGTGCCAGAGCCATCGCTCACAGCTCCTTTCTGATCCACCTGCAGAAGAGAAAGGCAGGCAGGCTGCTTGGCGTGCTAAAACCAAAGAGATCTAGGTTTTAGGCGGCTGTGGGGGCAAGGTGAGAGCTCGGTGATGTGGGCAGCAGGTTTGGGGTTCTGCAGTGACCAGCGGGCAGATGCAGCGGAAAGGGCTCGGTGGCTGCCAGCCCGTGCCCACGGCAGCAGCACGGCCTTTGCACATGTGTCCAGACCGGCCTCTGACACAAAAACCACGGCTGCTGAGCAGGAACAGCTCACCGCGGCATCGGGTGTTCGCACATCAGCTGGGCCGAAACTTTAATTTCTGTCTCACGAGGTCTGACACCCCCACGTTCACAGGGTTTATTCCAGCCTGGGCCGTTCGAGGCTCCGGGGAGCTTTTGCAGCTGCGGCTCCGCTGCGCTCGGAGCTGCGGCAACACCGACGGGACTCGGTCCCGCGGAGCCGGCCCTCCCTGCGCCGGGGGCACCCGGCCCCGACCCCCACCCCCTNCGTGGAAAGCTGGGCCGAGGACCGGCCATCGCGGGCCGGCGATCGGGAATCGAGGGCAGGGATCGGGGCCCGGGGGCGGCGAAGGGGAGGGCGGGAGAGGGCGGGCGCCACCGCCTCGCTCACCGTCGCGCAGCCCTGCGCGTCCCGGATAACGTCATCGGAGCGGGCCGCAGCGTGACGTCACAGAGCGGCGCCAAGGGCGGGGCGAGGCCTGCGCGGGGACGGAGCGGCCGCGGCCCCGCGGGGGATGGTGAGAGCGGCCCGGGCCGCCCCCCGCGCCACCCCGCACCCTCCGCTGCCCTCCGCTCCCCTCCGCTGCCCTCCGCTGCCCTCCGCGCAGCCATGGAGCCGGGCCGCCAGGCGCTGCCGCTGGAGAACGCCTCCATCCTCTCCGAGGGCGCGCTGCAGGACGGGCACCGCCTCTGGATCGGCAACCTCGACCCCAAGATCACCGAGTGAGTGACCGCGCGGCACCGCCGGGATCCGCGCCCTGCGGAACCCCCCGGGCGCCGCCCCCGCAGCGGCACCGCCCCGGACGGGGCCGTGTTCCCGCATCAGCACCGAACCCTCCCGGGCGGTGCCGCATCGCCCGTCCCCGGCCCTGGCAGCCCCCAGGGCCCAGCGTTAGCCCGAGCACTGCCCCGTCTCCGGTGCCAGCAGCTCTCCGGGGTGCTGGGGATGCCCCCGTGCCCGGCAGGCAGCGCAGGCTGGTGTAGCACTCCCAGCTCCTGCCTCTGCCCCGCAGCGAGGGGTGACAGTCGCCCACTGGAGCAGATTTGCGCTCTGTGGAGCAGCCCGTGCCTGCTGGGTGCTCTTGCAGGCGGGCAATCGCCTAAGGTGTGGGCGTGTCTGTATGTGGGGTGTCCCCCACGGACCGAGGGGCTCAGAGGCAGGTCCTTAACTCCTGCAAGCAGCACCCCCTGAGGCACTGCTCGGGCTGGAAACATCCCCCTTCTCCAAACTACGGAAGTGTAGAATATCAGGTTGGAGACTTTCAGGGTGGCAGTGGTACAAACAATGGTAAAGCAAGGTACAGCCCTGGAAATTGTAACCCCGAGTGGCTGGGGTTTGTGGAGAAATGAGGGTGGGCAGGGGAGATCTGACGGTCAGGGATCTGTGTCAAACAAGAGCCTTGGTCTGGTATTTTGCTGGGTGTGAGTTAAGCAGAGGAGAGTGACTGGAGCAGTGGATGGGGAGGAGGTGGGGAGTGGTGGGGCTGGCTGCTGTGGTGGGTAAGTGCATGAATCAAACACGTGTGTGAGCATTTTGTGTTTTCTCTAGGCTACAGATAATTATCTCCTGAGCAAGCATAACATTTGAACAGCTAAATTGTCAAGGGAATACGATGTGCTGTCCAATATTTGGCTAGTGTGCTGTGAAATCGCTAGGTTGTATAAAAAAGAAAGCTAACCGAAACAATTTGGGCTTTACACACTCATAACAAACAAGCATTTTTGATTAACTATTGTGTATGTCTGTCGTGGAATACTTCTTTTCCTCGTTCTTTTTGTGTGTGTGCAGGTGCTGGGGTTTTATTCTAAGTGTGGTTCATCTGAACAGAGCAGCTCCCTAATAGCCTCTAAATGGAATCATTAATGCATTGTGATTTCAGCCATTCAGCTTTGGGAGGTTTCTGCATTAATCACCACTTCTATCCCACAGCTCTGTTACTGTGGTTTGTCCACATTCACTGACCACATAAAATTAGATGTAGGAATTCTTGAGTGTTGTTTGCTGGGTCCTTAGGGATTCAGGAACTGGGTTAGTGTGAGGGGAGGAGTGGAGAGTTTAAGTGCGTTGGATCCTTCACTTCCTAGGGTGATCCTCAGTGGTGTCAGACCCTTTCAGTGTAGGTTGTTCCTTTTAATCTTTGCCCGATAAGTAATAGCTTTATATGGCAAAATTTACTGTCTCCATCACTTGGATGAAGTGAGTTTGGTGGTTCCTCCAAGGTTCTCAGACCTAGAGTGCTTCCATGCTCCTAAATGTTTGAAGTTTGCCCAGTGATGACTGACAGTGCTTTCCGCTTATTTCAGGCTTTAATAATTCCGTGTCTTGCTTCATGTTTTGCTTTAAAACGGCTCTTCTCTCCTGCAAATGATATTGCATCTCCATTTCCTTGTGAATAAAAGAAGAAGGAAGCTCCTTTTAACACATTGTCAATGTAGAGAAAGTGTGTGGTCAGTAAGTTTCTATAAATCATCTTGGCCCTTCTTCTCTCATGCTAAGGGCTTACATATCTAGTTCTAGCTGTTCCTCTGCATTATTCCTGTTGAGGTTACTACTCACATGACTGAATCAACCCCCTGAAAACTAAATGTTTCTGCATTTGCTGCTTTTATCTGTTTTTTAAGGAGTTGCCTTTGTTATTTGTATGTTGGATTTGTTTAAGATGGAGTAAGGTTGATTGAGTTGTTGGCAGAGTTAATAAGTGGTTGTGACCCTCTCGAGCAGAAATGAGATCAGAAAGTGTTGAATCAATCCAAGACTTCCATTTAAAGAGCAAACTCGAGCTGCACTCAAGTGCGGGGGAGTTAATAGGAAATGTACACATTGGAGCACAAGCTGTAGGAACAGGCATTTGTAAATGTAGGGCTGCCCACAAATTACAGCCTGGGAGCTGATGCTTTTGGGAGGTTGTTGCACTCACTGAGTGACTATGACTCAGCTGGGGGTGCTGGCATACCCCGTGCACTGGGTTAGGTGGCTGTCCAGCTGGGCATTCCTCCTTGCTGGTAGTGTTTGTGCGTGACTTCTTTTATCCAGCGTCCTTGAAGGATGATTGTCTGCCTGTGGAGGCAGGTGGTGTTGGGAGTCTCCTCAGTGTGCTCTTAGCAGCTGGAAGGGAGAGGGCTGGCACCAGGGGACCTCACAGCTGCTTGTGACATAGGACGGTGTCTGCAGGCACTCCAGAAGCTGTGAGATCCCTGCCATGGGGTCTGCATGAGGAGAGCAGCAGGTGGTTCCTCGTGGTTTGGTGTCACCACCGTCACCGTGGGCATCTGGTGCAGCATTTGTGCCCCAGCAGCACAGCAGGGCAGGGGATTTGCTGTGCCTCAGCTGTGTGATCTCTCACCCCTCAGTGCTCCCATCCCGTGGGGCAAAACCACGTAGTTTAATTACGTCTGCGTGTGGCAGGTGGGGTCGAATTGCCTCCTCTGCCCTTTCCTGTTTGTAAAGCCTTCTGAGACTTTTCAGCGTTTTGGACAGGCGAAGATTTCATTTTCAGCTCTCTGGTTCACATTATCTGGTTTCCCGTAGCCTTTCAATGCCCATTCATTTTCCACGGGGCATGAAGTAGCGGGTGTTCGACTTCCTCAGCCGTTGTGCTGCTTGTCGAGGATCCCATCTCGATGAGTCTCACCTAGAAAACAATGTGTGCACAAGTTGTTGTTACAGACCCCCGCTGACTCCCAGTGGGGCAGAATTCCTCGCAATAATAGTTTTCGCATGTGGCCCGGTCCCCGCGCGGGATCCTTGGGACAGCATTGTTCAGAGGAAGCCTTGCCTGCGTCTGAATAGCGCTCGGGGTGCCAGGAGGAAGAGAGGAGGAAAAGGAAATGGGGGAGCTGCAGGTTTGTCTCGCATTCACATCAGATGACAGGAAGTGGAGATGGAGGTTGGCCGCGGGATCTGTGCGGCGCGGTGGGGCCGCAGCGGTGCCAACAACTTCCAAGCTGTGGATGACCCACGTTGTTGCCATAGTAAAGTTTTTTACATCTTCTCACCTTTTTTTTTTTTCATAAGGCTTCAGGTTTTCCATGACAGTTTTCTTCTTCCGTACCTCTTGGCCTGAAGAGCTACTTGTCAAGTTACTGTTAATGCCCTCAATATTTTAACAATAACAAACCATAATCACAGCCTGAAGCGTTAATTACACAAGATTTGTGAGCTCTTCCACGGAGAGGAGGTGACCTGCAGTTGTAAAATTGCAGGCATGGTTGGAAAAAGGATTCTAAATAGAACAGATGACATAAGTTGCTTCTAGACTTTTGATGCAATTTGTTTTAAAGCAGCAGCTATCACTTCACTGCTAAGAAAGTACTATTTGAACACAGATGCTCTCAAAAAAACCACCCCCAAAGAGTTCCTTTTGGCAAGGCAGCTGCAGGGTTTTTAGTGCAGAACTCAGGGAGAATCCTCCTTGCCCTTCCCCTGCCTCTGTAATGGCCAAAAGGGGAACAGCATCCTGGTGGTAAGGACTTTATTTCTGTACTGCTGAAATTCCGAGGGCTTTTTTGTAGCAGTATGCTTACAGAAACAAACCTGAGGTGCGTTTACATATTTTGAAGGCTCTGGGAGTCCAACATGTGGAGTGTTTTATACATCACGTCTCCAAAGTCAGTGTTTTCTCTTGCACATCTGTGTCTGCTTGTTGGAAGTGTGAGGTGGTGAAATTTGGCTACTGTGTAATCAGCTCCTTTTCTTCGCCCTTGCTCTTTTCTGTTTCCCTTCCTTTCTGAGCAGAGTTTTGGAGCTCATAGGCTTCTTGGAAGACCATGCACTTCATCTGTATTCCAAAGGATGTAGGAAGCCTTCCATAATCAATGACAATGTGTGTGTTCCCCCGGGGGATAACTTGGCCCTTCTGCACTGCTCGTCTGTACACACGCTGCACCTTCACCTCTTTAAAAGTGCACATCCTGAATGTCCACCGTGACCCATCCTGTGGGATGACTCACATTCCTGGAACTTTCTTGCCTGGCTTCTGAGGCTTAACAAAGGGCTAAGGCCCTTTTTAGACATCCTATCAGGCTTTATTAGGAAAAATGTTGTCTGCCCTTCCCATTTGGACGGTCCCTGTAGTTGCCTGGTGCACTTGGCTGCCTTGGGCCATTACTGATGGTTCATGTCTGGACATGGGAGGTTTCATCCGGTGCCTGGTGTTATCCTGGTAGGCTCTCTGAGCTCTGAGTGTTACCTTAAACACTGAAAATTGGGGTTAGACCACGTGGCTTGCTAACAAACACTGTACAGCTGCTCAGGAGATGAGTCCTGATTAAGACACCTTTATTAAACACTTAAATAATCCTTAAATGCCAGGGATGGGGTCAGGCAGTGAAGGAGCAATGAGTGTCACTTTTCTCCTAGGTCAGCCAGTGCTGTTAAACACTTCAATCCCAGGGAACCAAAAAAAGCTGCAAAGAACTTTCAGGATTAGATGTGGCCTGTACAGCAAATGTGCTCCTTATTTTAAGTTGCTCAATGCACTAGATACTAAGCAGACAGATTTCCTCTGGCTTTCCCCACTTTTATTGGAAACAGCACAGTCCCCACTGGATGGCAGGACGATAATTGGCTAAAGAAGTGTCTGACTTCCATGAACGTGTCACTGAAAAGCTGCCTGAGCCAGAAGCACTGGCAGATTTAGGCTGGATGATACTGAGGGCTGGCTGGCACCTTTTTTGTTGAGGTTTACTAGCAATTCCTGGTTGCAGGTTGTTCTGTTTATTCTTCTGTCTTGCTGCATCCCCATCTTTGCTAGGCAAGTGCCTGTGTGCCCTGGGGTGTCCTTGCCAGTGTACTGACGCTGCTTGGCACAGGGAAGGGATGGGTTTGTGCAGGGAGAGGGAGGGCAGCAGGAGAAGCAGGATCCTGAGGGATGCAGGGTGCTTTGGACTGTGGGCTCAGACTGCTTGTGCTGGGAGAGGAATACAGGGGATGGAGCTTCAGGTGGTCACATCAGGCCTAGAGAGGGGGAGACAGGAGGGTTATACTCAGAAGCAGGAGCGATTTAGTGAGGCAGGAGGCAAAGCCCTCCCAAACCCCTTGGGAGCCATTGCATAATTGTCCAAAACGCAGCTATTAATAGATCTTCTGTGTGCCCTTCAGCTGTCACTGCTGGGAGGGAGCTTTGTGCCTTGGGGTTTTGGAAAGTCACTGGAAACACTGCTCAGAGCTATGGATGCTGCAGGGGTGCTGCACAGGGCACCCACCTCTGCGGGGACTGGGGAATGTGTTGTTACCAAGTGTGAGCTGTGTGTGTGTGTCGGGGGTTCCTCTCTATCTCCTCACTGTCAGTGGGATGAAACATCATAAATGTTTTCTTTTCCCTTCAGATATCACCTCCTCAAACTCCTTCAGAAGTTTGGCAAAGTAAAGCAATTTGACTTTCTCTTCCACAAGTCTGGTGCTCTGGAAGGGCAGCCGAGGGGTTACTGTTTTGTCAACTTTGAAACCAAACAGGTAAGTTGCTCTTTATCTAAAGTTCTGATATAAATGACTGACTTATTTCCCCTTTTTTTTTAAATGCTAATTTAAAACTACAACAGGAAGGAATAAAATTCATTACTTTGCCTACACAAACCCACAGATTCTAACAGCTCTGCTCTGTCACAGCCACTTTGTGACTGCTCCTGGAAGTAGCAGTAGTGATTTCCTTTCTCCTCTGCTGTCTTTTCCTGAATCCTGCTTTTTAATGCTAACGAGAAAGAGCCAGTTCTTTGGTCCATTTTGCAGCTGGGGATGAGGATGTCACAAGAGCCCTGACACTGCGCATTAGCTCTAGAAAATTATTCATAGCAAGGTGGAGCAGCAGTGCCATAAATCTTCAGCTGCCGTGAGTCAGGTTTTATGGGAGTGTCCCGAAACTGCTGAGCCCAGAACAGGACCGAGTGGATCACGGTCCCAGGGCACAGGAGCAGGGTCTGGGCTGAGCAGGGGTAGGTGTTAATGACACACAGGTAACCTCTGTAATGAGTCACAGTGTTTTCTCCTGCACCAGAAACCTTCCTCCAAATGCTGTTCCCGGGGCCTCCATGCTTGGTATTTTCAAAACTGAGTATTTTCCCCATTTCCTCCCCCAAAACAAATGAAAGAATAAAACAGCAAGGCTGATAAAGTCTGGTTACTGGGAGTCTTTGGAAGATGTCCGTGGATTGGGATACCATGGGATAAACTTTCTGTGCTGAGCTGTACTTACAGTAGGCTGAATAACAAAGAAAAAAAGGCTCTTTCCATGTGAGTCGGTCTTGAGTGAAGGCTTGGTTTGTTTATGGAGCTGTCTTCCTGTGCAGGAAGCAGAGAAGGCGATCCAGTGTCTCAATGGGAAGCTGGCCCTTTCCAAGAAATTGGTGGTGCGCTGGGCACACGCGCAAGTCAAGGTGAGCTGCTTGCTGGAAAGAAGAATTGCTTTTAGTTTGCAAAACTGAAAAAGTTTAATACTAAAGCCTCCTTATCAAGGCTGTCTTGGCCTGGCAAAATAATTTCAGTCTGCTCTAGGAAATAACTTGGAAAGTTGATGTTTACAATCTACAGCTTCTCCTGTCTACCCAAACTGTGCTGGATTAGCTGGGAGTGAGGACAGGCTCTTCAGCCTGGGGTTCTTTGGGAGGGGGTTTCTGGTCAGAGCAGTGTGAACAGATTACTTCTATAAATGTCCATGTTTTAACTTTTCCCAGACTTAGTGAGTAATTGGCTGGAAGTTTGAATCCTTCCCTTTGTGGTTTTCTAGATAGGAGAGGTATGGAAATTCCCAATTACCGGTTACTGTGTTACTTTGTTCCACTTCTGAAAGCACTTATGTGGCAGCAGCTCTAATTAATTTTGACTTTAAAGTAACATACTCTGCATCTAAGCTAAATATCCTTTTATTCCTTGCTCCATCACATAAACAATCAAGTTTTAAAGATTGACTTAGGCAGTACCTTCTGGAACATCCTTATTTTAATTTTTTAAAATTCTTGTCTTGTTTCTCCTACAGTTATTTACTATCTCATATTTGATAAAGCAATTTATCTTGAATAACTTTCTTTGCAGAGAAACAGATTTTGGGGGAGGCAGAGAGGAGATGCTTGTTGCTGTTTTCTTTTGGGTAGTTTTGTTTTAAGCATGTGTTGATTATCGTCCAAGCAGCTTTCTGCTCTGTCTTACCAAGTATATTAGTGCAGCTGTTTCGGATGCTTAAAAAACCAAACCAGGTATCTTCATTAAAGGAGACCACTTTGTTTTAGTTACTGACTTCAAGGGCTCTTGTCAGCACATGCCAGCTTGTGCAAATGCAGTCTCCATTTTCTGTAGCCGTGGAGCTACTGGAGTGCCACGTGCTTCCGGATGCCTGAGGAATGATCAGGCCACAAAAGGAGTCTGAGCTGGAGGAGTGAGTGTCTGCCCAGCTGCTCCGGGGTCTGGGGAGGAACACGCATAAATAATCACCTCGGTTCACATGGCATTTTCTAATCCCTGAGTGGAAAGACTTAACAGCACAAAACTTTGGCTTATTGTAACAAGAGTTTGTTTTAGACAAGACCAGCACGGTGCTAAGCAGCTCTGAGATGAGTGGCCAAGGCTCACCAGACGCTGTCGGTTTGAGCAGCTCTGCTGAAAAACAAACCTGACTCTGTGCCAAGCGAAATAAGGAAGCAGAACACTGCAAATAGTTCAGGAGGCCCGTTGCCCACAGAGATGACAGACTCACAAGCTGCCTTCTACAGAAAGGAGGTGGTTCCTAACTGGTCTTTTTTTCTTTTTTTTCCCACTTTTTCTCCCAGCACTGCCGGGTTCCGTGCAGTCGTGTGCTTGGGTTACCTTCTGGCTCTGCACACAAAGAGCATAGCAAACAGTACAGTAGTTACCTTCAAATTTACCATCTTTGCTTCCTGCCTTATGTAGAGGGGAACAAGAAGTGACAGGATAAGGTTTAAGGATCCACAGTACAATGCACATAACTGTTCAGTATCCAGTCTGCATTCCACGTTGGTACTAACCAAATACTGTGGTTGGGATTTGTTTCAGTGTTTGGCCACCAAAATCTTTCCTAGCAAAAGCTCCACAAAACCTGAGGCTGTGTTAATCCAGCTTTAAAGTCCATCTGTGGGAAATGTTTCTTTGTTCCTAATTGCAGCTGACTCAGTCCTTGGTCTCTTGCTTGCAGAGATACGATCACAATAAAAATGAGAAGATCCTTCCAATCAGTCTGGAGCCATCTTCCAGCACGGAGCCACCCCAGTCCAACCTAAGGTAGGAGATGGGTTGGGTGAGAGGTGACCCAGCTGTGGGACTGGCAGGGAACCGACTTCTTCCGTTTCAGTAAGATTTAGAGTTGTTGGCGTTGTTTGTGTATAAAAATCTAGCACAGAAAAAAAGCTGTTTTTGAAAGGGCAGTGCCTGTGAAGTCACCACGTGATGTGGGACACTTCAGACTGGAAGTTTATTTTCTACTGTGCAAAGCCAATGGGCAGTAGGAAGGGAATGAGGTGAGGAGGGGAATTGGGAATGTGTAGCACTCCAGCTCCTTTGGCCAGGATCTCTGCACTTCATGTGAATTTCAGTGAGAGGGTTTTTACTGTACTAATTTGTTTCAGCAAAATGCTTATGAGCAAGTAGTTCTGCTATATTGACAGAAGATTAAAACAAAATCACAGGTAGCACGTCACATAAAACAAAATTTTTTTTTTTTTGCCAGTTGTTTTTTGCCTGTAGGTGTTGTCTGTGGGATGTGGTTAAATTCTCCAACCTCTGCATTTACCTAGAGCACATAGTGCTGCTTTGCTAATTCACAGTTTGTTTGTAAGGGTGTGTGGTTCTCTGTCCCTGGAACCCTGTGAGGAACCAGGACCAGATTAATGCATTTGCCCAGAGATAAAATGAGCTTGGAATTCAGAAGTAAAAGGCTAGGAGGTAAAGAGCAGAGGGGTTTGAGTCATGCAGATTGTTAACTGCCTCAGTGGAACAAAGGGGTTGTTCTAGTGAGGATGGATGGTGCAAGAAGCCACAGCGGGGAAGGGAACATTCCTCCCCGTCCATACCCAATGGATGATAGTGAATAACAAAAGTCCTAGGAATTTGGGGTGTAACCTAGGAGAGCTTCTCCTTTTGGGATAAACCCTGCTAATGCTGAAATAATGTTTCTTCCTGACCTAATTAGAGTCTGGGGTTTTCCCATCCCGAGCGGGCTGTAGCTGGGAGGAAGTCTGGCTTTCATTTCTCTGCTGTTCCCAGCAGCCTGCTCCGAGCTGCGCTCTGCTGCACATGCTCAGACCTCCTGAAATGACATCATTTCACATGAAGTAGGAAGGCTTGTCGTGTTCTTGTCTCACTCAGCGTCCTCAAGAAATCGCTGAATAGGTGCAAGGGCCGTTATTTTGGGGTGCTGAGGTGTCTCTTGGAGGAGCAGACCCGTGCAGGGGTTGAAATGCAGCAGTGTGGGCTCCAGGCAGTGCATTCCTGCCTCGCTGTGGATGCAGTGGTGGGGGCTGCTCGGCCCCTCCTTGTGCAGTGAGGATTCTCATGTCAGCAGAATCTCTGGATTTCTGTAGTAGGGTTTCATGCTAAGATCAAGCTCAATTTCCCTTCTGCTTTTTCTCTTTCCAGCGTCAGTGCAAAAATAAAGGCCATTGAAGCCAAGCTGAAAATGATGGCAGAAAATCCAGATGCAGAATATCCTGCAGCACCCGTTTATTCTTACTTCAAACCGCCGGATAAGAAAAGGACTACTCCTTACTCCAGAGCTGCCTGGAAATCCAGAAGATGATGCTGATGAATGGATGATGGTAGCAAGAAACACTGCTTTGTATACCTGGAGTCCTCCAATGCTTTTGTACTTTTGTAGAGTGGGAAGGACGATGCCACCTGAGCAGGGCACGGCCAGCACAGCCCTCTGTCACACCTGAGGGTCTGCACCTCCTGCCAGTGCAGCTCACAGCTGAAGGCTGTTCAGAGAAATAGGTTCCCTTCAAAGCCTCTGATGAACACACAGTCAACCTCTTGTTAGTGTGCATTCATTAGCCAGATTAGAAACAGTAACCAGCGTTCGGAGTAAAGCACATCCAAAAATACTCCATTTAACTGATTACTTTTTAAAGTATTTTTGAACAAAATGTATTTCAATTCATGTTTTAATGGAAGGGGAAGCACTTGGTTTTGATTAACATGCTGTAGCTATCATGGAAAAATTTTTTCATCTCAATAA
Source organism: Gymnorhina tibicen (assembly GCA_013399875.1). Taxonomy (NCBI): domain Eukaryota; kingdom Metazoa; phylum Chordata; class Aves; order Passeriformes; family Artamidae; genus Gymnorhina; species Gymnorhina tibicen. The sequence continues at coordinate 1,712,203 of VXAZ01009309.1, forward strand.
AACTCATTTTAAATAGATCTTGCAACACCTTTAGTAACTGTGCATGCAATATTTTATATGCACCAAAGCCAATTGATTCTGCATTTTGATTTGCAAACTCCAGAATGTTATTTTATGACATGATAACCTTAAGCTAATGACACAGCACAGGTATTTCCAGTATTTCCAGTGTCATTTACGCTGTAGGTGTGTGCCTGCATGTAGGAATTAGTGTATTTACACACCACTGAGGTCTGTGTTGTGCCCTGAGCTTTGGCATTTGTGTTCAGTGGTCCCTGACGGTGGCAGCTCCTCATGAGCCAGATGTGACAGTGTGAGAGTAACTGCAGCCTCTGAGACATCTGCCAAGCCGTGAGCTCGGTGTTTGCCCCCTGTCCTGCCCAGCTTTGGTTTCCCCTGGCTGGTAGAGGTGGTCAGCTGCCTCTTGGTGTGAGGCGGCACCAGTGTTTGTGGTGAACTGGTTCTGCCGTGAGCTGGGGTTGCCACAGGGGCCAAATCCACAGATCTGATGGAAGGCATTGCTCTGAACCATCTGATCCGCAGCACATTTCCCCCCTAAATGTCTGCAAAATAGAAATCTGAGGAAAAAACATTTTCTGGCAGCGTTTTCTCCTTTGTGCGCACAGTGCTGTGACTGCGTGTGCCAGGGGGATGTCAGAGAGCTCACGTGCTCGGGTCCAGGTGACACTGGTCTGATTTTCTGATGTCTGCCCTCCCCAGTCCTGTCAGACCTCATCGCTCGCTCTCGAGCTGCTCCCCCAAGCTGGTTAATGGTGGTCTCAAACAGGAGGAGGAAGGCAATTTGGAAACAGCCCCGGTTTGTGCAGGCAGGAGTTGCTCAGTGGCACAGCCCAGGGAGGTTTGTATTCCTGCAGCAGCAGCACACCTCCCTCCAGGCAGAGCTCGCTTCCTGCTGCCGAACCGAGCACCTGGAACGGAGCCGTGCCTGTCTGTGGTGGAGGATTGTTGAAAGCCTGAATTGTTCAGACGTAGGTCTTGTGCTGTTAATGTTTGTTTCCTAGTTTTTGGGTACCTGAGTAGAGGGAGAAGTAGTATCCTTGGGAGTTTGTACCCCTCTGAATGTCAGTGACACCCGTGTGCATTTCTCTGTGAACAGCCTGTGTTTGTTCCTGCGTGGTCTAACATTTGTAGCTTTCCGGGTCTGTACCTGCGTTGTTTAGAACGGCTCTGAATTCTGTTCCCGTTAGGAATTTAGAAGATACCTGGTTTCAAGTGGGTGTGTGGCTGTGCTCCCATCAGAAACATGCTCTGATATTTATTTGTATTTAAATACAATTTGTTGAAATTCTTACAGCTCTAAATAAACATTTAAAATGCATGTTTTCCTCCAGGAAAGCCGAGGGTGGCAAGCAGGAAGTGAGTGAGGGTGGTAAATGCTTGGCATCAGCCGAAGTCCACCGACAGAATCTGGGTACAATAGCATCAGTCTTTTTTTTTTTTAATTATTTCTTTGCACTGCCACGGTCGCTAACAGAAGTGCCTTGTCTGTCGCTCGGCCAGACTCAAACCTGGGGGAGCTTTATTGCAGGTCGGTGTTTGTGTTGGTCATTCCTGCTGCCGCCGGCCTGGCAGGCGCTGGTGCTGCCTGCGCTTCCCGGGAACGCTGCGGCTTCCCGGCGGCCCCGCGCCCATAGCGCAGTGAACCCAGAGTTCCTAACCCTGGGAGGAGGGAAATTGTTTTTTTTCATGAGCATCAACCCAGGGACTTTGCATAAGACCATCGTAAAAGAGATTTGAAGAGCACCGGGGAGCGCGGCATCGCTGCGGCCGGCGCTGGAGCCGTAAGTGGGGAGGTTGGCAGCTGGTGGTGGGAAGGAGAGCAGGGCTTGGTGCCTGGCTCCCTTGAAGAGGAACTGGGCTGTTTCTCGCCTCCAGCCTACAGTCCTGTCCTCTGAGGGGGTTCCTTTCTTCCCCTGTATTTCCAGCAAATCCGTGGGAGCAAGGTGGGTTACTGAGGGCAGTGTTCACCATGGCCACAGTGTGGGTTTTCCCTTGGTATTTGAACCATTCTGCCTGTGGTGACAGTCCCTCCTCACTCAGGACTGGCATGGAATCTTCACTCTGGCAGCGTAGAACATTCCCAACCCCAAATTCTGGGATTCTGGCCGAGCTGCTGCTTGACAGGCTGCCACCTCGTTGCTGCCTTGTACAAACTCCAGCACTGGTGGAGGGAGCACATGGGGGTAAGAACAGGGATGGGCTCGGTGCTGATACCTCTTAGCTCCAGTGCTTTGCGTTCACCAGTCGCTGCCCAGGCCCTGTTCCTGGTGCAAGATGCACGTTGGAGATCTGTCTGCTCTCAGCAGGCAGTGAGAGCAGGACACTCTGCAGCGCCAAGACTTTCTCCCAAGGCTGGGGAAAGGCAGAAGCTGGGCTGGAGTCACCCAGTTCCTGAGCCTGTTCTGGCTTTGTGGGGTCCAGAGAGCCTGGTCTGCAATCGTGAGAGCAGTGCAAGCAACTGCTTGGGTGCATGGTGCTGGTCTGTGCTGCTGGACCGTGGTGCTGAGCCATGGCTGCCACAGCCCAGCACCACTCTGGGGATGCAAACAAACCCCACATGGCCCCTGCCTCGACCAGTGCTGCGTAGGGGGACAGACAGCTTTCGTGGCTGCGTCCATGAAAACTCCTACGTGTTTCTTCTGGAGCAGCCAGAGCTAATTCAGACCCGGCCAGTGAGAACGAAGGGTTTACATTGTCCTTTCTCAGCATCTCGCCTCTGCACTTGTCCGTGTCCCCCTGCACTCGGCCTCTGCGGAGCTGGGGACAGAGGGGAGGACGAGCTGGCAGGCCTTGGGCTCCGTTTCCTGGGGGTTTCTTGGGCTTTCCTGCAACCTCGATGTTTAAACCTAATGCCTTGTATTTATTCTAAAATGGCTTTCATCTGATTTCCCTCTCGGTTAACAATTTAGCTGTCACAATCAATAACGGCGAGGATCCATCCCCGGCCTCCATCAGCTCACGTTACCGTCCTGCAATTACCCGGCGGTGGCACCGCTGCCGGGGCTTTGCTGGGGAATTATCAGGTTACTAATGAAGCCCGGGCAGTGGCGGGCGGCCAGACGCCGCGGCGGTGGGCGCGATCCCCGCTGCCGCGATCGGAGGGGGTCTGCGGGGCCGGCCCGGAGCGTGCTCCCCGTCGGGGCGGGTAGCGGCGGGGGAGGACCGGGACGAGTCGGACCGGGCTGCCCCCTCCCCGCCGCGCCCGCGGGCGGTGCCGC
>VXAZ01009309.1:1718385-1746714 GCA_013399875.1 Gymnorhina tibicen
GGCGGGGCCAAGGGAAATAAAACGAAAATCGCGGAAGCCGCCGCAGGACGCTCCCGGTTCCTGCGGCGCCCGTTCGGGGGGCGCGGGGGCTCCCAGCCCGCGCTCCGCACTTGTCTTTTTCAAAAAAAGGTGGGGGTTTGGAGAGATTTTTTATTTCATTTTGGTGAATCTCTGAGCGGCGGCAGCGACGGCAGCGGCGGCGCTCGGAGCCCGGCGGGTGCGGAGCTGCCTCGCTCCCCCGGCTCCGCGGGGATCGCTGCGGCCCCCGGCCGAGCCCCGGGCCGGCCCCGGTGCGGTGGTCGGGGGTGGCGGGAGGGGGTCGCTCCCGCCGTCTCCCGTGGCAGAACCCGCCGGGCTGAGCCGCCGCCGTCGGTGCCGGCGTGCGGCCGGGAGCCGCTCACCAGGGCTGGGATCTCTCCGGCTGCCCCTGGCAAACTCGCCTCGTTGTCCGTTCTCTCGGCCCCCTCCTGCACCCACCCAGCCCTGGGAGCATCCTGGCTGGCATCTTGTTGACTCTAGCCAGTGGAACCTGGCGCATGGTGTGGGCTAAACCTGATCCTCGGGTTGGATTTTTAAAATTTTATTTATTATTTGAGGCAGATTAAATGTGTGGGGTTTTTTTAAAAGCAAAGCAGAAGCCTCATCCTAACCCCATCCTGGTCCTTGGAGCCAGGGCAGACGGAAGGGGGATGCTCTGCACAGGTCACACAGATGCTCTGGTGCTGCAGTGCTGATTCCTCCGACACCGGGGCTGTTGGGGGACGCTGAGGATGAAGGCTGCCAGGCACGGGGCTGTCATGTCACAGCCCCACTGCCCATGGGGAGTGTGGTTAGGCCTGCTCTGTCCAAGTGTCCCTTCTCTGTCCCCATGAGGGGCTGTGTAGGTGCTGGCACTGATGCGACTCCATGGCCTCATGCATTTTTAAGCAAATGCTGCTGTTTCCTGTGTCTTGTCAAATAATTACATTTGGCATCTAAGGCTCCAGCGCTTCAAGGAGAACCAAATTAAAATTGGAGCTCATTGAGCAGAACATTGTGTTCCCGGGCGGTGCAAGGGCTGCTCACAGCCAAGCTCCCACGGCTCCGGTCGCCCGGAGGCCCGGCATGATCCTGGTGTGATTCCTGCTGTGCCCTGCTGTGACAGCGGTGGGCAGTCTGTAGGCATGTGACCTTGGGGTCACTGGCCTGGCTGTGGCTCAGGTGGCCTTCACCCCTTGCTCTTACGTCCCACTGGGATGATGCTCCTGCTTGGGCATCGCCGTGGTGTAGTGTGAAGATCCTCGCTGAGGCACCGCTGCTGCTCTGCTGTGAGACTGGGGAGATGTCTGGGAGCTGCAGCTGACTCTGAGGGCTGTGTTAGGGGCTTCCTACAGAGTGGACCCAGGAGGGGACAGCAATGTTTGAAGCTGTGAGTGGCCCTGGGGCTGGGTGCCTCTTGCCCTGTCCCCACAGGCAGGGATGGACAGGAGGGCTGATGGAGCTGCGGCACCTGGGTACAAGTGGCGTGGGAGAGACAGGATGCACCAGGGCGTCCTCCCGCCTCTGCTCTTCCCGCGCCCCAGATGATGCGGCCGCCCCTGGAGGAGGTGGGATGAGTCTTGCTGGGATGAGTCTCCCTGGGATGAGTCTTTCCTGGTAACACTGTTGTCAGTTCCCATCTCCCAGAGTAAACCTTTGGGGAGAGCATCTGCTCACCCAACCACAAACCGTGCGCACGGGGCGCGAGCCGATGGCTCTGGTAGCGGTTGGTGATGCTCCAGCTTGTGCCACCGTTCTGGGCTTGGATAAATCCTCTGGCTCTGTGTCTCTTTGCTACAGTGTGGCCCTGTCCCCATTCCCATCCCTGCCCCTGCTAGGCAGGTGGAAGGAGTCATGTGGAGCCCCTCTCCTGGTGCTCTACTGCCCTGAGCAGATGGGGCTCTCACTGCCCTGCGAGCTCGGTGAGCTGAAGCCTGTGTTATGTTTGAGCTGTTATTTGCAGTGGTGATGGGTAGGGACAGACTTCGCAGGCATTTCTCTCCCCGTGCCTGTGTCCCTGGCAGTGGCAGTCCCACGGTGGCCGTCCCTGCAGTGACAGTCTCTGTTGGGTGGCAGTGGTGCTGTGCCCGGCCCGGCGCTGTCTGTCGAGCCCGATCGCTGCGGCGGTGCCGCAGGCGGGAACGGGCCGAGAGCTGCAGGCGTCAGTGGCTGCGGGTGCCGCAGGCTGTGCAGCCCCGTGCCCGCGTTGCTGCCGAGCCTCAGCCTCTCTTCAGGTTCTGCTCATGCCGTGGCTCTGCAGGGACAGCGGCATCAGCCCCTGCCTGTGCCATGGCCACACGAGCCCCCGCGCCTCCGGCAAACCCTGCCCTGCTCCCTGGGCACTGCTGCCAACCTGGGGGTCCTGCCAGGTCCTCGGGAGACTCCTGGGTGTCTCCCCCAGATTCCAGCTAATGTGTGATGGGGATGTGCGACCTTTTCTGTGTGGTGCCTGGTGCCTCAGTTTCCCCCATCCCCGTGCTGTGCTCCCCCCGCTGCGGGCTGGGATTCGAGCGGGGAGCGGCGATCACCACGTGCCATTAGCTCCGTACGCCTGCCCCTCGCTTGATACTGTTCAGCAAGTACGACTGTTTACATAGCACATTGTTCAAAGTAATTCAATTTACAGGAATGATCTTTATTTCTAAATAAAAAATTAATACAGTTCTTTTGTTTGTGCGTTTATATAAACGAGCTGGCACAAAGTCAGTTTACAATGTTCCCATCTGAAGTAAATTAGTGAAGTCTCTTAGCTAAGTCTCTGTATAATTTCAGCACAGAAATGTCCTTTTTTTTTCTTCTTTGGTCAGCTATGGTCAGGCTTAAAAATTTAGACCCTTCTTTTCCTCCCAAATAGTTTTGCTATTAGTAATCCCAGCACAGGACAGTCTTTCCACATCTCGCTGGGCCCATGGCGGGCAGCAGCGGTGTGGGGTCGGGCACGGGCAGCACGTTGGCTGTGATGGCCTGACCTGGGCTCTGTCTCTGCCTGTCCGCAGAGCCTGGGACTGCTCTGGCCACTGAACTGAAGCGTTTGTAGTGCGGGGTCTCTCCTGTTGCTTGGTGTGGTCATTTCTTGTCGGTGTTTTGTGCCTGCACTGAGAGATGCTGGAGCTGCTCGGGCAGGGCTGCCAGTGGCTCCACTTCCCACTGTGGTGAGGGGTGGCAGGAGCCCTTGGGAGCTTGAGGTGGCAGTGACAGTGCTGGGGCTGTGTGGGGAAGTGCAGTGACTGTGTTAGAGCCAGTACCACCTCTGGGGTGGCAGAGGAGATGCTCCCTTCTCTCCTGATGCTCTCACTGCTGCTCATTGCATTCATTTTTTTAAGCAGCAGTAATACTGAAATGCAGAAATCAAACCAAGGCCATGCCTGGCACTTCATGTCAGACACTGGCCTGGGGGTTCAGGGCCGTGGGGCCACATCTGCTGCTCCCTGTGAATCACCTGCCCTCGGCCACCAGCATCCTGACGGGAATGGGGTTTTTCACACAATCACCTGGTGAGGGGATCCTGGCTGTCTCATTGCCTCTTCACTGCGCTGAGCTACCTTCCAGCATAGCTCACTCCGGCGCAGTCATCATCCTCTCACAGCGAGGAGACCTCCTCCATGGGGGAAAAGCAGATGTGTGCGCCCGTACGTGTGAGGAGAACACACATGGTTTGATTTATGGCAGCGGGAGAGAACCGGCTCTGACACAGTTTCCATCCCAGTCTCACACTGGCTGTTATCAAAATAAAAAACCCACGGGTTTGGAAGCTGATTCACGGCGCTGCGTCACCTCAGCCCCTCGGCCGCGTCTGGCGCCGCGGGGCTGCAGTGAGTTACACCCCACTCCTGGCCACGCCGAAAGGCACCGGTGGGGCGGCTCCATTGCCCCTCTCCACGAACGGGTGTTGTGGGAGCTGGGGTGGTCGGGGTGAGCAATGGGGTTGACAGCAGTGCCTGTAACCCAGCATCGTGCTGCCTGCCCTCCCCTGCCTGCCCTCCCCTGCCTTCCCTCCCCTGCCTTCCCTCCCCTGCCTGCCCTCACCCCGCCTGCCCTCTCCTGTCTGCCCTCCCCTGCCTGCCCTCTCCTGCCTGCCCTCACCTGCCTCTTCTCCTCTGCAGCCGGTTCGGTACGAAGTGTGCCCGCTGTGGCAGGCAGATCTACGCCAGTGACTGGGTGCGGCGAGCGCGGGGCAACGCCTACCACCTCGCCTGCTTTGCCTGCTTCTCCTGCAAGCGGCAGCTCTCCACCGGTGAGGAGTTCGGCCTGGTGGAGGAGAAGGTGCTGTGCCGGATCCACTACGACACCATGATAGAGAACCTCAAGCGAGCGGCAGAGAACGGTACGGAGCGCCAGCGGCCACGGCCTCGGCCCGGGCACTGTGCGGGGTGTCACTGTCCCCCGCGCTGACCCTTAGCACGGGGTGTCGGGGTCGGTTCTATCGTTGCCGAAAGTGGTGATGGGTGGCCCTGGGGGATGTTGGGCACAAGGCCCTGGGCTGGCAGAGGGCTCGTGGGGTGGCCAATGTGCCGGCAGCACCTGCGGCTCGTGGCACACCCGTGGGCCGTGGGCAATGCCAGGGTCAGTGCCTGGTCCTGCACAGCCCCGCGTGCAGTGCCTGAGGAAGCTGCTGGGATTTTGAGGCTGTGAGTCATAAATGTAGAAGGTGGGATTAGTGATTCGACAAAACCTTCGCATCATATTCCACCTGCCCTGCCCATCCGGGGTCGTGCCACTCCCAGCTGCACTGCGCTGCGCCACGGCCAGCCAGCCTCCGCTGTCCCAGTCGAGTCGGTGACACCAAGGTCATGCAGCACTGCAGCTCCGGTCCCTTCCCCACCCTCCTGCATGGCAGTGCCCAGAGAGATGCTCAGAGGAACAAATTTGTGGGGTAAATCCAGAGCTCAGGGAGGCCGGGCAGTGCCAGGGCCTGTCCTGTGGTGGAAAGTGCTTCAGCACATGGTGGGCACAGGGAGTGACACGCCGTGTCCCGGCCCATGCAGCATGTGGAAACCATTAACAACCTGACAGGAAAATAATATGTTTCTGTTTACTGTGTTTGAGTAAGAGGACGAAAACAGAGTGCCCAGTTGGGCTGGGAGGGTCCTGGCTCGGGACGTGGCTTGGGGCACACTGGTCCATATGGTCAGCTGCTGTGGGGGCGTGAGGGAGTGAGAGGGAGCAAGGGTGGAGGGGGAGAAGCCATGTGTCCTGGGGGAGCAGAATGGTGTGAGGACAGCAGGGTCTGGCACTGGGGAGTCCTTGCAGAGCTGCTGCCCCAGCTGAGGGCTGGGATGGTGGGTTTGCTGCTGCTGCTCGGAACAACCTGCTGGTGTGGGCTGAGCACCAGTGTTGGGCAGCACCGGGGCACCTGGTGAGTGTCAGGTGTCACTACCTGTGTCCAAGGGGTTTTGAGAAGGGGGTGGGATCACTTTGGAGAGCCGTAGTTGCCGTGGAGTTGGAGGGCCGCACTCCCCCCTCCAGTAATTACCCAGCAATTTCTTCTGCACATGAGGTTTTACATACAAGAAAAATAAACAGATGTTGCTGAAGTCAGAGTCCCATTCATCATCCGAAAAGAACAAGTCAAACTATATGAGAAAGTCCTTCAAGTCAAGCCAAGACAATCACAGCCTGGTCCAGCTTGTGGAGCGATCGCCGGGCTGTGCAGGCGCATCCTGGGAGCGGGGCGAGCGCCAGCCCTGCTCAGCCGCCCTCCCTCACCCACCCCTCAGCGGTGCTTCACCTGCGCTGCCCGGAGCAGCCAGGGCTGCAGCAGGGCCCCAGTGAGGAGCGAGGGACCCGGCTCTGGCCACCATCCATGGAGGCTGCGCAGCACGCCTGGGCTCGCCCCGACACTGTGCTGGGCAAGGGGGAGGGCAGTGCCCCCCTGGAGGGTCCCCCTTAACGTGGCTGCTGCTCCGAGCACGGCCACCCCAAGGCCACGGGGATAGTGCTGCTCTGGGACCCAGGAGGAAGAGGACTTCAGGGTGCTGGGACGATTTGGGGCTGGGGAAAGGAGCAAAGAGCGCACTGAAATGCTCTGAGCAAATGAAAGGACTGATGGAGGCAGTGCCCATGAGGGAAAACGGGGTCACAGGGACCAGCAAGGAGCAGGAGTGATGGATGTTGGTGAGCCTGGCAGACACAGGATCCCTTCCGAGCCGCTCCCTGGAGAATGTGGCCAAGTGGTGACCGCGAGTCAGGGCCAGTGGGACATCAGTGCTTGCCCTCACACACCACCTTGACCCTTTTCCTGCTGCTGTCTCCCCTTATTCCCTGTGGCCTCCACCACTTGCTGCATTTTTCTTAATTCGACAGTAAACTCTCGGGGAATGGTGGTTTCTCCTTCCCTGTGTGTGGAGGGGCTCAGCAGCCCAGGGCAGCTCCACTCTTTCTGCTCCCATGCTGCGATGCCAGGGGTGGCATCCCGCGGCTGGGAGGGTGCTGCGGGTGTCCCGCGCTGTGATGCCACCAGGTGTGGTGCCCCCCAGACGAGCAGCTGCCGAGCGTGGAGGGGGCAGGCGGGCAGGTGGGTTTCTGACCTGTGGCTCACAGGGCTTCTCTCCCGCAGGCAATGGGATCACGCTGGAGGGGGCTGTGCCCTCGGAGCAGGACAGCCAGCCGAAGCCAGCCAAGAGAGCCCGCACCTCCTTCACCGCCGAGCAGCTGCAGGTCGGGCAGGAGGGCCGGGGGGCTGGGAGGGGCCGTGGCTCCCCAGCCTCACCCTGAGCCCCTCTCTCCTCTCTCCGCAGGTCATGTTTCCACAGTTTGCTCAGGACAACAACCCCGACGCACAAACGCTTCAGAAGCTGGCGGACATGACGGGGCTGAGCCGGAGGGTCATTCAGGTGAGGGCAGGGACGGGCAGGGTGTGGCCACCTGAGCAGGGCAGGGATGGGGCACCTGAAGGCTGGCACCGGCCAGGGCTCCCAGCCCCGAGGCTCCTCGCCCCCGGGCATGCAGCATCCGGCAGCTTCGTGCCGCCTCCCCTGAGTGTCGGCTCCTGTGCTCCCGCAGCGATGCCAGCACCATTCTTTCTCTGTCTCGCTCGTGGGTTTTCTATTTGTTTTTCCCTCTTATGATGCAACGAATCAAAACCCCAACAGCCCCAGCAATTCGCAATAAATCACGGGGTGGGAAAGCTGCCGTTAGCACGAGGTCCTGGAGCGCTCTGCTCTGTCCCAGCCGCTGACAGGGAGTGTGGGAGCTTCCCGGGCAGCCGTCCCTGCCACGAGCAGGCGAAGTTCACCAGTGTCAGGAAGCACTGGGATTGAGAAGTTTAAAGAAAAAGGGGTTTTGTAGCCCCAGGGGACACAGTGGCAGGGAAGTCCCCACGCCTGAGCTGGGAGGGGAGGGTGAGTAGTGCCGTAGGGACTGAGAAATGTCCCCTCTGCAACTCCCAGCTCACAGACAGCCCAGCTGTGCCTCTTGGTGACATTTATACTCATCACTTTAATGTTCTGCTCACATACTTTCTGCATACAATAAAAACACGAGTGATTAAAATAAATTTGGAGCTTTCATCCAAGATTGTTTTGCCAATGACACATCTAAATTTTGTGTGTGAAAATCTGGCTGAAGCCTCTGTTATTGAGATTCTTCATTTAGCTAAAGATCGAGCAGACTGCACACCGGGTGATTTTTTATGCGGAGATTTTTTGAAGGCGCTTCGAACAGGAAACAATTTGTCAAACCCTTACGACTGTTTCCTTCTATGTGGTCCAATGTGCTCTGCCTTGGAGAGCTGATCTTCACTCAGTCTTGGAGAAGGTTTTTAGTCCCAGCTATCTTTCAAAAATTAGAGCATAAGAAACAGATCACCTCTTTAGCATAAAAAACCCCTTCCATGCGGGTTTTAACTCTAGGATGTAATTCCCTAACTACTCCTTTAATTAAAAGCAGTGAGATGTGATCAGAGATCTCATACCTGCTGCTCACACAGACTATGGCTGTATCCCACCACAGTACCCTCTTTCTCAGCTTTAATGTTCTGCTGATGGGGTTTTTGAATATGATAAACCACAAGTGATTAAAACAATATTGTTTTCATCATTCTTAAAGTCACAGCTTATCCTAGTTTAAGCTTCTACTCATTTTTGTCTGCTCTTGTTTCTGTCTTTGCCAATGCTCAAGTGTCCCAACTGATCTCAGCTGTGCTTTTAGGCCAGGTGAGCTGGGGTTGCAAATTAAAATTTAAATAAGACCTTGAAAGGTGCTGCCATCGTTTGCAGGAAGGCTGTGCAGGGACAAAGCTTTGCATATGCAACTTCCCTCTTGCTCTGGTGAGTGTAAAACAAACCTGTGGAAGCCGGCGAGGTGCAGATTTCTCTGTTTCATTCCCTTTTTGTGAACACTTCGAAGAGTCCCCATCCAAGGACCCTGGTGAAGGACCACACTTCAACCCAATTGTCTCTCAGCTTTCACAGCGTTCGCTGCTTTTGTTTCAGGTTTGGTTTCAAAACTGCAGAGCCCGCCATAAAAAACACACCCCGCAGCACACGGTGCCGCCCTCGGGAGCGCCCCCGTCCCGCATCCCCTCCTCGCTGTCCGATGACATTCACTACTCGCCCTTCAGCAGCCCGGAGCGGGCCCGGATGGTGACGCTGCACGGATACATCGAAAGTAAGAGGCGGCGGGGCCGGGGCAGGGCAGGGGCAGCGCCCGGGAGAGGCGGTGGCAAAACGCTCCTGGTGCTGCGGGTGCAGGGCTGGTGCCCGTGCTGCTCCCGCTCCTCGTGTCTGATAAACTTTGCCTTCGGGATTAACTCGCCCCCAGGAAAGTCAGTGCCTGGGTTTTACCTGACCGGTCCTCGGCCCTCTTGTGCTCTCTGTGTCATGGAGAAGAGGTGTGAGTGTGCCCCGCGGGGCTCGGTGGTCAGTGGTCTCCTTGCTGCTCAGAACAGCAGAGCTGCTTTCCCTGACAGTTCCCGGTGCCAGTGAATGATTTGTGAGTGAGGGGCAGCTTTGGTCATGCCTGGACAGAGGTTTGGCTCTGTGGCTCTTGTGAGGCTTCTCCCCTCCCTCTCCCATGAGGGCTCCTGCTGCGCCTCTGCCTGACCCGCCGGGCACCTCCTGCTCCCCGCGTGTCCCGGTGGAAGCCTGGCCGTGCCGGATGGAGGGCGCGTGTTGTTTGTAGTAACAGAGGCTGAAGCCCCTTCTCATCCACAGGTCAGGTACAGTGTGGACAAGTGCACTGTAGACTTCCCTACACTGCTCCACCAGTGCACCTCAAAGCAGACATGGAAGGACCACTATCTAATAGGGGTGAGAAGGTAAATGTAGTCCCTCTTCCAGGCTCCGGGGCCGACCCTCCCCCGTAGCAAAGATTTGTGTGTGACATCATTGCCACCGCCGTCTCCTGTCAGCATCACTGCTTCTCCATGACCTCCGGCAGCTGCCACCCACCCATGTGTCTTTCCTTACTTTTGGGGGCCCTTAAGTTGATGTACCCAGTGTTGGTCAAAACGGCATCACTGTGTTTTTCACTGGACACCCCTCGTTGTTGTGACGTGCTGGGACCCTGCGCCTGCATCCACTGAAGGCTCTCGCATCCTCCTGCCTGAATCCTCCCTGGTTTCCCCTTCCCGTGTGCCCTGGGCTCTGTCCTGCCCCGTTCCTCAGGCGCCTGCACGTGTTGTCAGTGTGAACAGCAACTGACTGTTAACAACGGAGCAGGGGGGAGCTCCAGCATGTGCTAACTTCCCAGTTTTCCACGAGTTAACAAAAAAAGATTCATTTCTTGTGGATTGCAGTATTGCTTAAAAAAAAATAACAACTGGCTGTTACAATATCTGAAGTAGGAATGTTATTTCACAATGTCTGGCCAGGAGACAATATTGCATGTTGATATTTTTCTGTTCAGCACTTATAGTGTCTGTTCTAACACATGGCTTATTGGGGGCAAGACTTCTCAAACATGCTTAGGCTTGGAAGATTTTATTTAGGACCCCAGTTTCAGTGGCTTCCTTTTCAGGGAACACTGAGCCTTTGGCAACTCTTAGTGGTTTTAGCTTTTGTCTTCACTGCTAGAAGTTCTTGGCACCTCTCTTTTCAGATCTCTCTCTACTCAGTGCAGCAGCAGCAGCTTATTGAGCTATGTTTCAATGGGCAGAAGCATGGGCACAGCAAAGTTACTTTTTCAGCCTAAATTCTAACATTTTGTCATATCTGCCCAGCAAGCTGCAGAGTTTTCAGAAAATATTATACAGTCCTGGTGCTGTTGTTAGAGAAGCTTCACTGCAGCAAGCAGCTCCTGATTTAAATGCAATTACTGGCTCACAGCTGTTGCAGAACAGGGTTCTCAGGACACGGAGCTTTCCCCCAACCAGCTCCTTTTCTAAACAATCACTTGCATGTTGAATTCCTGAAAACTGAAGTAGCTTTTTTTTTTTTTTTCCCCCGCATCCAAAAAATTTTTAATAGCAGAGATAGCTGAGATCCTGGGAAAGCACATTTAAATGCTGAGTGTGTGTTTCCCTCTGCGAGGGGAGCACCCCCCACCTTCCTCTCGGGGTGCCCAGTGCAGCGGCTGGTGAGAACTGAGCTGTGACCAGCTCGGCTGCTGCTCTCCCTGCCCGAAGGCGGGGAAGGGGCTGTACCTGCGGAGCAGCGAGGTGCAGTGTTTTGGCGAGCCTGTGCTGATCAGTGAGCGATCAGAGGTGGACAGTCAGGACTGCTGGTCACGGTCTTTGTCTTTCTCGGTAGCTGCTGTACGACGGAACAGATGAGTGGAGCGCTGGTTTTGGTGTGCTGCCCGGCTCTGCTTGGTTTCACAGCCGGAGGTGTGGTGCACCTCTGCCACGGTCCCGCTACCCCCCGCCCGGGCTCCTCAGCGCGGCCCCGGCGGCTCCTTCCTCGGGCAGGGCTGGCGGCTGCCGGGCCGACAGCGCTTCCAGAGAGGGCTTTCCTGCGAGGAAGTGGCTGCCCCAGCAGAGCCCGCGTCTGCTCTGCTGCTCCCTGCAAGCACATCGCCGCCGCGGGGGCTCTGTCTCTGGAAGCCGCTGACGCTCCCGTTTTTCCCGCAGGTCATCCTCTTTCAGTACTGACTGCGCGGACTCTTCCTCACCTGCCCATGGCCCTACCAGCACCACTGCCCCTCAGCCGCTGACACAGTGCCCGGCCCACGGCAGCTGCCAGCAGTCCCGCGGGAGAAGCTCAGACCCAGCACTCTCAGTTCTTTCCATTGACCAGCGCCTCGCGTCCGCTCTGATTTCTCCAGCGACACTCTGTGTATGTGTGTGTTGAGTGCAGAGTTACATTTTACACTTGTTTCTTGTGGACTTGTAGAATGACCGTGAGTCTCTCCAAGGCAGTGCCAGACACAGTCAAAACTGGTGACTCTACTGTGCTTGCAAGTCTTGCTCCCAAACCCATGGGAATATGAACAACCCGGAACACGCTGAGTCTCGGAGGGGTCGATGATCACCTCTGAGCACAAAGGAAGGAGGAATTTATGTGGTTTGGCCTGATTCTCTTTTTGCACCAGTGAAGCAGTTCCTGGACATCCCTCCTTCTTTCCACTCGCATGTGTGAAATCTGAAATTGGCTTTTTGGCTCAGCAACTTGATATCTAGACAGACCTTCCTGAACCAAACTCGCAGGTAGCTGAGACTCCACTGAGTGGAAAACATGATGCCAGCTGGAAATAGGCAGTTTTTCTTCCTCCTCAAAGTGCTTTAGAACCACATGTCCTTTGATCACTCAAAGGTAAGTAAATCTTAGTGTTTTTCCCCCCATTTTATAGGAGGGGAAGCAGAGATGTCCTAAACTGAGAGGAACCATGAGGGTTGGTGGCAGAGCCAGGTTTAGCACCCTGAAGTTTTTGATTGCTGACTTGTTCTTAGAACACTGAATATCTCTCTCCTCTCACAGCCATCTGCCAAATGTTTTTTTTTTTAAAGTTTTTTACTCTTGTTCTTTATTAACAAGCTACTTTATTTCCTTGGAGTCATATTGGATCACAAATGGGTGATTTCAGAATGTACCTACAGAAAACTCTCAGACAATCCATACTCTGGGACTGGGAAACGCTCAATGGAAGGTGGCCATAAAGGTGTAGAAATGTTCTGCCCTGCTGTGGACTCAAGTTCAGTCAGTGGAAAGAGTTGGGTAGAAACTGGAGACCAGTTAAAAAGGTGAAAACCACAGCAAGGCCAGCAGGAACGGTTGCTAGCCAAGTGGACAGCAAGGGGATGGCATCTTCCTTCCTCTGGCAGCATCGCTCCGATTCCCTCTGCCCTCCTGTTCTCCCTTGCTGGGGTACAGCCGTCGGTCCTGCCAGGCCCTGGGATGAGGGTGCATCCCAGGAGAACTGCTGGGCTCACGGCAACAGCAAAGGAAGTGCTCAGCAGCCTGGCCCCAAGTCAGGAAAAGGACTCCAAAATGATCCTTCATTGATGGTAATAACGAAAAGTAAACAAGCGACCTCTGCCAGCCCTTCTCAGTTTGCACCGAGCCAAGAGCAGGTCTGTAACAAAACCTCTCTCCACGCAAGCACACGGGCCTGTCCTGCTGGGAAGTGTCTGTGAGGCCGCTCTTCCAAGAATGTGAAAGCCTACCCTGAGCCACAGCTAGTGAGGGATATGACTGAACCGTGCCCGAGGAGCAGGAGTTGGGAATCCATCTGTTGCATAACTTGCTTTTAATTGGAGATGTAGATACGTGTGTTTTCCTCTCTGGGAGATCCTGGATCAATCCCTGACACGGGCCGGGTGAGCAGCCATCCCTCTGCTCCGGCCAGCCCCTATTGCACACGTGGGGAGCCTTCTCCTGCCCGTGTCCCTGAACTCCGTGTGACACCAGCAGCCGGACACGTGGCTCCAGCTAAACCATGAGGAGCGCTCCGGGAATGGCGTGAGGAGATGGGGACGTCTGCTGAGGTGGCCACCGAGATCTCTTGGTTTGAGAAGTAACTGAGTACAAACACATTGCTATTGGTTGGAACAAATGCACACACGCTCTCTCTTCCGTGTGTATGTACGTATATTAAGAGAGTGATGGTACTACCTCGGACAGTTGGGCCAGTATCTGTCCGGTTGCAGCCAGCAGCTCTGTTCCCAGTTTAAAATGACATTTGAAAGGAGAGAGGGGAATTAAGAGAGGTCCACAAAATATTATTGTCACCTCCTGATGTTTGAGTGACCATTTCCAGAGTGTGAGCAGTGCCAAGGTGCTCCCGCACGCCTGACCTGACCGGAACCATCGCCGCAGAGGCGTCCCCTCGGGGAGGGGACGGTCGCCAGTGGCTCCAGTTGCACCAGGTGCAGTCCTTTTTGTCCTTGTCCGTAGCAGTGAGGGAAGGATGGGTGTTCCCTCGGCTGGCTGTTGGGGAGTGTTTGTCACCACGGGTTGAGGTGGTTGCTGTGTCCACGTGCCAGCCTTCAGATGCTCGTGAGGGCCGGGGGTCACCGGGGCCTGACTTTGTTCTCCATTTGTGCTTGCACATCCTAATGACCATTTAGTTGTGGAATTAGTGCCTCGAAGGAATGGGTAGTTATTTCATTTAAGACTGAAGGAGAGACTTCAGGCTGTAACTTGCCCCAACATCCCACAGTCTCTGAAATTGCCCCAACTGATCTGTTGAGGGAGAAGAGGGTTTGATGTGTTTCTCTCTTCTGTCTTGGCAATGCAATGAAAGGGAAACTATGAAATACATATCTGCTAAATACCAACTTGATCAGAAAAACCCCACTTGTGAAATGTCCTGGATATCCAAAGGTTTGTAAGCGATACCACGGCAGGGCCGGAGTGCAAGGCAGGGGCCGAGGGAATGTAGGTGTTTCTCTCCAGGGACGTGGGCTCGCCACAGACTGTGCTTGGGGCACTTCCCCCCATAAGTAGCCAGGAGCAGCTTTGCTAATTCAGAAATCAGGCTCTGTTTATATTAAGCCCAAATTGTTTGCAAAAACTGGAAGCAATTCAGCTTGTGCAGTTTTAGAGCTAATTATGTGTATGGAAAATACTCAACTGTACCAAGAATGTAAGAAATCTTCTAATTTATTCAATACATTGTTTCACAACATATTTCACACTGACTGTTGCCACTGAACCAAACCTTATCTCAGGTCATTTGCATTCATCTCCTGTCTGTGGATTAAAAAAAAAAATAAAATTAAAGTCATTCTCATTTTCTTAGTTTATTCAGTAATTGCCAGATGGGTTCTGGTGCAGCAATGCAGACTCCACGCACTAAACTTTTCCAGTTGCTATTTACAAACCCTTTTGCAGACAGAACCCGCTGAAGACAGCCAGCAAAAGGCTCTTCACTCCAGTTTAACAAGGTAACTAACAGGGCTTGGCTCTGGAAGTGGGATGGTTTAAGGTTTTATCACCTGTGCTTTTTCCTGGCTCACGCTGGTTAACCCAATGCCCGAGCTAAAGGTGCTTACACAACTCACTCGTTGGGATGGGGGGTGGGAACCAATCCTGCACTACTATCAGTGATTTATCTGTAGGATGCCAACTAAACACCAGTTTTGTTTCATCTTGCCAATCATTTTGTTGTAGCATGTTGCAATTCTGCATGTCTTGGCTACAATGGTTAAAAATTTTTTTCTCTGAATGAGTGGACAGTCAAGACTAATATTTATTTTAAAAAAGTAAAACAAAATTGTAAGCACTTTTTGTAAAACCAATGTCTGTTTTGTTACATACTTTTAATGTTGTGCTTTGTAAATGTCTTATTTGTGTAATAAATAAAGTTAATGCAAGTAGAAGTGCTGGCACTTACATCCAGAAAATGATGTAATTCCATTTTATTTTATTTTTAAATACTTTCTGGCTTACTAATCAAGCAGCAACCCACCCAGTTTTCCCCTTTTATTATTTTGTTAAACTCTGGCTTCAGGAGAGTTCAACAAACGTTCGTAGTAAATGGATATAATTTCCTAGTTAGCAAACCAGTCATTAAAGAATACCTCTGGTGTACATTATTACAATGATCAATCAATATCAAAGTACTGAGCAAAAAGAGAGGAAAGGAATTCACCAGGACAGCTAACTAAAATCTGGGAAAATAATGTTGATTAAGATGGATTTGAATGACTTCAACACCGAATCTGAGGCACCCTTTTTAACAAATTGTTTTCAGGCTTAATAATGTTTATACATGCTACACTGCACACCTCTCAGGAATATTATTGTGAGTACAGTCGGCTTTTTTGCCGTGGCTTTTGCTCAGCATGACTGATTAAATGATTATTTCCATTTTTGTTTGTGCTGACAAAGATGACAGAAAGATTATATTCCTGTCGAGGGAAAGGGTGAGACAAATCCACGAGGACAAATTGCGTTTATTGTGAATCAGAGTACCTGCTTTGCTGGAATATTGTCTAGGAAAAGCTGTTTTTAGGTTTCGGTTTGTGCTCGGTTGTTATATCCCAGGCTTTCCGGCAGGTCCGAAGGATCCATTCGTGCTCATCATTGTCTGAAAGGGAGAGAAAGAGAACGTTAAATATCCCCGTGTCAGATCTGCTCTCTGCATCCCTGGGGTCCAGCTCAAACAAGCCGTTCTGCCTTTGAAAACGAAATCCATTTCTTAGCCATTGGCATCTCTTAGAGCACATTTTTTTTGTTTATTTAAAAGATCGTGTGCTGTTGCGTGGGAATTTGTCAAGGCAGGAGGTGCTGGATCTGTGGCAAGGACTGATTATTCATCCGTTCCACAAGCTTAGCTTGGGTGAACTGCAAGATTTACATGTACAGATTTTATATTTCGCCTTTTTGGGCAAAATACGCCGGAGAAATGTTGAAACAATCAGAAATTAAGATAGGCGTTTTTAAAACACTCTGGCTGTGTTGCTTGTCGGTTTATGAAAAGTGAAGATAAAGAAAAATTTCTAGTAAAATCCCAGGTTCTTGTCTTCCAGCTTGTCTTTCCATGCTGTTTTTGAGGTGTATGCTGTGGCAGGTATTGATACGCTGACGTAGTGGCTGAGAGATATTTTAGACCAACTCCTGTGTCCCTTGTTAGTATTCATGTCTGCCGTATTTATTCTGAGAGCATAATGACAGTGTGGAAAGAAAATAAAAGCAAAGACAATGCAGGAAAAAACAACTGACCAGCAAAGTTTGAATAGTAATTTTGTGCATGATTTACAAAAAAACAGCTCGGCGAATGTTAAGTTGTGGCTTCTTAATTTCAGGGATTTAAATAGTCTTGTCTCCAAAAACTGCTATGCAGCCTTTTCTTTTGTGTTTGTGTAGGAGAAAAGAGATCTGTGTAATAAACCAGGAAAAACAAACTTCAAAAAGCCTTGGGAAAAAAAAAATCAAAGTATTACTTAAAACAATACCTGTATTTATTTTTATATAAATGAAATATATTCGAGCTGCTTCTTGTGTTTACCACTGTCTTAGCAAATTCGTACTAGCTGCTTGTGATGTGTGTAAAAATCTTAATTTTGGGGATTTGTGGCAGCCCTCGTTACGTAAAAGAACAGATGACTGGGAGGAGGATGGAGCCGAGGGGGTGTAACCCCGGTGCTGCGGCCATCATGGTCCCATTTATTCACACTGCTGAGCACCGCGTTCAGGCAGGTCAGGAAAAATGGAGAAAGGAGCATGTTGCTTCTTTAGGAGTCAAATTTTCACGGAGATCTTTTGGCTGTGGAGTTGTACCTCTATGTTAAAGCGACAGAGGAGCGTTTGACGTGCAGAAGATAGGAAGGTCCTGGGAATGAAGTGTTAAGCGAAGAAGTTCCCAGAGGGGTGTGTGACAAATTCTGGTGCACAAGTCGCCAAGCTTGGGGGTTAATCCTATCGACTGTGGTGGCTTGTGAATGGAGTCAGCTTTGTCTTTCCTTTTTTCTTCCCTTTCTCTCTAATGCTGCCCTCCCTTTTCTCTCACTGCTGGCCGAGCGAGGCGGGCACGCACCTACAAGGTGCTGCTCCCACGCAGCTCTGCTGGCATCCTGGTGGAGGCAGGAAAGCATCCTGGTGGAGGCAGGAAAGCAGCCTGGTGGAGGCAGGAAAGCACGTGCCAAGGTGCTCGCTTTAATGACCGCAAAATGTTCGTAATTTGGATAGAATAGCTAAATTCAGCTCTTTCTGTGTTTCGCCGATCTCTTTTTTATTCCTTATAGATTCATAGATCCATAACAAAATACCCCATTAATGGGACATTTCTAATTCAGGTATAAAGTAGGAGAAAATAGATGTTGAAAAAATACGCTAAAAGGGAAATTAAAAACGTGAGCACTGAGTCTTGTTGAAGACCACGCAATCCTCACAGGCAGATTCCACTGAGGGCTGCAACAGGAATGCAAATGTGGTCCTTAAGCTTTCTTAAAAACAACATCCGAGCCACAATCAATGTGCTGGCTTTTGTTCTATGCCCTAGGTGTCGTGGATGTGATCACGTGAGCCTCGGCTGTGACAGATATTGTCCGGTCTGTGTGGCTCTGTGGCTTTAGCTGGAATTGCCTTAACTAAAAAAAAAAAAAAAAAAAATCGTGAATCTGAGCTTGTAATAATTGCATGAAAAGGAAACTTTTGTCTATTTGTGTCGTGGTGAAGCAATAGGAAAACTTAGAGATGCTGTGCGTCACCACGTCTGGCTGGTAGCTGGGCACACCTGGCTCACCTGAGTGCTAGAAATAACCAGCCTGAGTCTGTCTGGGCTTCATCTGAGCATCAAGGGTGTAAGCAAAAAGAAGGGCAGATGTAACTTGGCTTCAGCTCACGGGTTTCCAACATACCCTTGGTTTGCCCAGATTGTTTCCTTCTGCACCCTGGGATTTCCTGGTCTCCTAGGAAAGCACCCAGGACAAGTCACTCCAAGGATCTTAGCCCTGCCAGACCGATTCCAAAATGTCTTGGTTCATGCAGTGATCTGAGCCCATGCAAATTAAATATGTGTTCACAAGCCCTGCTTAACCTGCACGTAGTTTAACCAGATGTAAAAACTAAACAAGCAACGTGAATTTCAACTTTGTGTGTGAAAAGGAAAAATAGATGTAATGGCTCACCATAAAGTAAATCCCTAGAACTGCCATCCAGCCCAGTGTGATGCACAACTGGTCCCTGGTCTAGGCAAGGGGAAATGAAAGAATTGATCCAGGATAGGAAGAAGAACCACAGCCCAGGGATGAGAATGGCTCCAGGGCTGGCTATGGGAGAGGAGGCAGGGAAATATTAGAATGTAAAGAGTTAAGCTATGGTAAAACATACTTTTGCTACACTAAAGAAGACTGGTTGATAATTACTGTAGTTTTAGGGCTATTTGAATCAGTGCAGCTGCAACCTCTTCAGTAGTAACCCCTGAAACAAGACAAACTGGGTTTATTGTACTGAACAAGTCTTAAAGCTCCTCCCTGATTGTTAGTAATTGGCAGCAATGGACTTAACAGCCTCTTGACTACCCTTTTTACACTCTACCTGACTGTGCAGCTAACAATTTAAATCACAGATGCCGATCCTTCTTTGTGGCAGCTGCTTGTTAACTACACGTTCCTCTTTTTCTGTCACTGGCTGCTTCCATAACCCTGCAACACCAGGGTTAGATTGGAGAAGCACATTTCATCAATATTTAAAATGGAATTAAACCTTGAAGTTTGATTAATGCTACCAGATAGTGAGTTGTAATTACTATTTTGCAAATTGCAATTGTTTGAATATGTTAATATGATTGTCTAAGCACATCTTCACCTTCAGAAGTAATTTTCCTTTTAAAAAAGATTTGAAAAAAATACAAACTCTTTAATCAGTGCTAAATTATCACCCTGTGCACAATTAGGTAGAACGGGGTTCTTCGTGTGGCGTGCTGAATTTTGTGTCAGCATATTTATCTTTAAAAGTTTATCCGTTTTTTTAGATTTTCCTCAGTACAATAAACGGTGATGGAACAGACTTTGCTGAAAGAGGACTAACCATGCTGGTGTTTGAAGGTAAAGGAAAAAGGCTTTGTCTGAGCATTTCACTGCAATCTGGTGTATCCCTGTGCAGTTAGTAAATGTTACCCAGTTATTCTTCCAAAGTCAGTGAAATATAATCATTATTATCATGACATATTATTGGAATCTTGAAACTGAGACAGCAAAAGATTTTAATGGATGAGGTCTTGAATTATTTCCTTGTGTCTCCATCAAAAATGAGATCAGTTTCTAGCACCCACTAAATATATCTTGAATATTGTGGGTGAGATCCTCAGCCAGCCCACGCTGGGACAGCTTCTCTGTTATTTCTGTGATTAATTCAGGCTGTTTTCATTAAGCAGGCAGAGGCACATGGAGCCAACCCTGGCAGGCACCTGCACAACTGGTCCCCAGAAACAGCATCTACCCACAATAGATGATTAACCAGGGGTGCAAGCCCTCCTGATCTCCTGTTGGACAGTGTCCACACAGCCAACAGGTCAGTCTGGAGAGTCTCTTTTGGTACATAAGACCCAGCTAAAGCTGTTGGATGTAACGTGTTCCTATAAGCAGCCCATTTCAAAATTGGTTCTTCTCACCAAATATTGCTTGGAAAGTTTCTGCCTTGTTTTGGGGGGCTTTAGGGGAAGTTCCAAGTGTCAGCAAAGTCACACAGGTGTCACAGCCACTGTTAGGTGTATTCCACAGTGAGCTCAAACTGCAGCCCACTTAAATCAGTGCATTTCTGCTCTCTGCAAAATGAAACCACTTGCCTCCTTTCCAGCGTTCAGGCTAAAAGCAGTGGCAGAAGAGATTTCCCCAAATACCACACTCCAGATTTATCTCTCAACTGGGATTAGAAACAGCTGAAAATTCAGGGTGGCCTTGCTTCAGGGTGCTTCCAAGGGATGACATGAAAACACACTGTAATTTAGGTGCGTTTAATCTTGCTATATTAAATGCATATTGCAAAGTTTAGAATTATTTGCTTCTAACTATCGTGTTTCTGTGTTGCTTATGGAAACCTCAGCTGTGAGAGACTTCTGAGGACTCTGCATGCTTAGGTGCCTGCCATGGCACGGAGCTGAGATTGTCAGCACATGCAGTATTGTCATGGAGGCTTCTCTTAACTATTGCTTTCCCAGGAAACCACCTAGAAGTTGTGCTGAAATTAGAATACCCGGTGGCTTAAGCAGGGAAAAACCTACATGGTTCACCTTAAAAACCTTGTCTGACCGTGCTAGGTCTTTGGAGCTGCACGTGTTCCTGGTGTCTTCGAGGCTGTGTCTACATTTCAGGTGCGCTCTGAAATTCAGAACCACGGCTCCCTCCCCTGCCCCAGGGCAAGCTGGGACCAGATGTGAGTGGGTGTCATCCCTTTGTGCGCTCTGTTAGAGCGAGCGAGCGAGGAGGGGACTCGGTGTCCCCGGGATGTGCCCTCTCCAGGACAGGGAGCGCTCAGAGACCTGGCACGGCCCTGCTCAGCTTTCCATGCCCACGCTTTGGAAGGGAGCGTTTACAACACACCATCCTTGAGCAGCAGCTGAGCTTCCTCTCTGTTTGCAGAGGGCCAAGCACATGCGGCCCATTGTAAACAACAATATCGCTGAATTCTTTCACATCCCTGACTCCTCCCAGCACCCGCAGCGCGGTTTATCTGGTTCTTCCACTGCACAATCACAATGACATGTGATAGCATCTCAGCCGTGGGCTCTGCCTGGCACACCCCTTCCATTTCCACTGCCCCCTCCGGGTCCCTACCACCCCTTTCCTTGCTGCACCTGACCCCGCCAACATCAAGGCTGGCAAGAAAACGGAAAATATGTTTTCAATTAACCTTTGCTTCCACCCACAAATTCTCACCCTTCCATTCTCTTTTAATTACTGTCATTCCAAAATGGCCCCCAAATGAACTTTCCATCTCTTGTAAAACTTGTTTTCACGTGCACTGTATATCCAATGTAAGTGCCTATAAGACTCGTGTGTAACCTATTTAATGGATTCACAATAGGATGGTTAGCACCCAAACAAAGGTGTTATTCTTGGCATGCCACTCTCGGGAACTGAAACTTCCACAGTTTTCAAAAAGATAAGACCAGGAAACCAGAAGGAACAATGTATCTGCAAAAGCTATAGCTACTGGAATTACCGTAGTAACTTACATCATGATGCAAATATTAATATTATCATTGCTGGCTACAGTCTGGAATATAAATTATGTTGGTTCGTAATCTATTTTGCTGAATGGAGGTTGTTTTAGATTAAAACGTGTAAGCCATCATCTAAAAATATTCTTGGTTGCTCAAATGAGAAGTCTCCAAGTATCTCTGTCTGTCACCTGAGCAGACTTTGACACGGTGAGAGACATATGTATGAATTTTGCAACGGCATCCCAAATGTGCCTGGTCTTAACACATTTCTGTATAAAAAGATACGAAAAGAGCATATGATGGGTAGGAAAATTGGTCCAACATTTTTAAAAGTGTTTAGAGTAAAGTAAGAAAAAAAAAAAGGGTAGGAAAACACCCCCAAATTCTCGTAGGAGTCTGGGATCTTCATTTTAAATGAAGCAGACTCAATTTCCCTCTGCCATCTTCACTGCTCAGCCATTTGCCTTGCCCACTCAGCAGCCCCAGTGTAATACTTGCCAGGGTTCTGCCTCTCCTCCCGCTGAGATTTGGCTCCTCAACTAATTTATTTGTTAAGCATTGGGTATTTGGATCCAGAGCTCTGACATCAGAACAAAAGCTATCTAACTGAAAAATAGGAAGAGGAAGGTAAGTGGCACTTGGAGATTCAGATCAAAGAGTTATAATACAATTTCTGATCTGCTCCTGGACGTAATATTTTTCAAAGCTTCTGACTACCACAGAGCCTGGAAAGCAAGTACTAGAAGACTGGAATTGTACAAATGTGGCTAAAAACCTATATCCTGGGACTAGATGCAAGGGAAAAAAGTATGTGGGAGATGGAGGAGACAAGACCAGGAGGTGAATTTGCAGGTAGCTCTGTAGAGCCTTGTGGGCAAAGAGAAGAAGCTGAGTGCCACGGCAGAGAGAGAAAACATTCTTTTGCGGTGGTATTTTGGAGGAATACGAATCAAAGAGGCCAGGAAGAGGAATTAGCAGTAAAAAGGACAAGCGCTCCAGCTGTTGCAGGAAAAGCGAAGGGCTACTCGCATTCGTGTGCTCTGCTTGTGTAAAGGGAGAGCAGTATTGGCTCTCTGCTTTACAACCCTGCTTTCAGAAATAAGTTTGTCAGCCAAAGTAAAGAGAAAATGATCAATGGATTGCAATAAATGGCATTTAACATAAAAATGAGTAAAATTTACAATCCAGTTAACTTGTTAAACGTTACAAAATCAGCAAACAATAGACACAATTTGTTTTGTTCAGAGCCCAGAGGTAGAGACCAAATCCTCTAAATTAATTTCTGCAAAAGCTGGGGTTTTTTTCCAAACAGGTCTGGATCCTATTCGTTGTAGAATATACTGATTACCAACTATTTTTAAGAGCTTTACACAAACATTATTTCTTTTGTTGTGTGAAATGCAGAATCAGCCATCTGGCAAATGCCCCAGAGCTAAAATCTTTTACATGACATATAATTCAAAATGATTAAATATACAACAGAAAATAGCTATAGCATTGCACTTAAAATAGCATGAACTTTTACTGCCGATCAAAACTGATTTCTTTAGCTTAACAAGTATCCAAAGAACAATTATTTGAAGAGCTTTTAAGAGTTTCAATATGTAGGAACTAAACCTCATCTAAATTCAGTATCTTAAGTCAAATAAAAAAGAAACAAATGTACAAAAGATTAAATGGTCCTGCCTTTTAAGTAGACATTTAAATCTATGGGAAGCTAAATTCATTCGAACAAAAATACTATATTCCCTCTGTATGTGTGTTGCTGGGGCTTTCCTCTCCTCGCTCAGGGCATCTGCCAAAACAACTCGTGCATTCTTAGGCAATGACTGGGGACCAGCCTGGAATCAGGCTGTTCATCCACTCCCTCCATCATCAGAACGGGCAGTTTCAAGGAGCAGGGAATAAGGCTCTGTGCATGATCCCCCAGTGCAGTCAATCTTTCTTCCTGCGCCACGGTCGACTCGAAGTTAAACTTGCTGTCTTTTTTCCAGAAATACTCCAGGCCTGAAAAATTGCCAGGTCCTCATCCCACACCCAGTTCTCCAGTAGTTTCTGAGAAAGAGCACGCAAACATCTGCATGTATTTGGGGTATATGAGGGTAGGTACAGAAATATTACCCTGAGCGATTATTGAGTGGTTATGGCTGTTTCTCAACTACATTTTTCAGACGAGTTGAAGTCTACATTTCCCAAAAAGCACTCGGTGTAAGTCAGATCCGAGTTGTAAGGAAAAAAAAAGTCCAAATGTAGGAGGTTTCTCTCGTGGATTTGCATACTTGGATAAACCTGAAATGGTTGAACATATCGTCGCTGACTTGCCGAAATATTTGTGCTTCTTAGTTCTTTCAGACCAAGCACGAGAGCCTCCATCCCAAGGTAACAACGTGAGGAAACTGTAAGTCTGTGATTATTAAGGCTTAGAATTAAAATGGCTTTGCCCCCTTGCCTGGGGAGTCAGGCCAGCCTCACAACCGAGGAACCTCAGACGTTCTAACCCCAGACTTCTCTAAACTATACGAAAATAACGTTCTTGAATCTTGACCTTTTCAGCTCATAATGATTCCTGAAGCAGCAGGATTTTTCCTGCTGCTTTTCACAAGACTTTCAGGCTTGTAGAAATGCTGATTGCTGGCTGGCTTGGGACTGCAGCAACACCAAACCCCCTCTTAATAAGACACTTGTCCTGATCTTCTGGACCTAATCCTGCTGTTAATTCAGTTCCCTGACTGAGCTCAGAGTGAAAGGGCAGATTTTGTGTCTTTCTGTGTCTTTTGATTTATAGGAAGAGGTACAAATATATTCCAGGTAATATTGACTGCACTACAGGACGCTCCCCTATGCACCATACTAATTAAACCTGAGGAAGAAATATGAAAATAGTAGAGCAAATATCCTCATATTAGAAAGAGGAAAAGCATGCTTTATATTATTTGACCCATCCCTGAGAAAACCACAGGAGGAACAAGACAATTTTCATCAGAAATATCTTTGCTTTTCATCAAGACAGGTGACCCAAGCAATCGCCTGAGATCTTTTCCATCTCAGTATAAAAAAATTCCTATTTTTGATGCTATTTTCTCTTTGAAAGTTATGGGCTTCTCTGATACTCAGAGGGCCTAAAACCTGACTGTCACAACTCTTCTCGTACCTTCCTGCTTTGCATTAAAAAAAATAACATCTTGTAGGTTCTACTGTTCACTGAAAAACTGGGAAATCTTCCAATCTCTCTATTGAACAAACTCTGTTACAAAGGTGCCAGGAGTCCTATTTCTGGGGGGAAAAAAAAATAAGAGGAATACTCCTGGTGAAACAGGAGCCTGGTCCCAGTATCTATTCAAAATAAACAACGTATCTCCTTACAAATGAGCCTTCCCATTCTTATTTATGCGCTCAATTTTGCGTACTTCGCAATACTGGAAAAAAGAAAAGCTTGAAGAACACATGGAGAATCAAGAGAAATTTGAGCATCCCCAAGGAAACAGAGGTTTAGGGACGGAGTAATAACTGCAAGGGCTGTAATGAGAATTTGGAAAACTTTGCTAGATAAAAACGTGTAACAAAGCCGTTGCTGTCATTTCGTTCCCCGGGCCTGATTATGTTTTCACGATGGGCCTTCGCGCTGCTCGAGCAGCGAGAGCTCTCCGAGTAAATGAGTATCAGACCTCCGAGCTAGCGAAGCGCGGGGCTTGCCAGACTCCTCGGGAGCCTCTGCGGTGCTCGACATCCTCTCATCTCCACGGAGGAGTGCTGGAAGCAAACTCAGGAGTTTCAAATGGCGGCCGCTTTCCTCCCCTCTGAAGCGGTACCTGGGCGCTGCCAGTCCGGCGGCGAGGCCGTGCCAAGGCTCGGTGACTCCTCGCTCTCTTCCACAAACAGCCCAGAAACAATTAGGAGTTGCTTCATAATAGGGCCGGGGTGAAAGGTGAGGACTGGAGTATTCTGAAGCCTGCTGCCAGGGCCGAGGAAGACAGTGTCATTTTGGTAAACCTGTCAAGCTGTTGTAAGATCTTCCTGAATGCTTCCTACCATCTGCTTTTGATGCTTTCAAGACTTGGCTGGAAGCCTGGAGGTTTTCCTGCTCTTTCCTGCCCAACCTATAATGGAGTAATTCTGGATCTGTTCCCTGTCATCTCAGCCTCTTCCTCAGTTTCTTCTGCTTACAGCTGGGGGTTTTTAAACATTTTTTTTCTCTTTACTTCAGTGGCCTTGTGCCCTGAATCATCTCTCCTGGGGCGGCAAGAGTTCCTCTGATGTTGAACAAGTGCCGGGTTTTTCAATTGTGTTCATGTTCTTGAGAGGAAGGGTCTGGCCTACATGACACATTCCTTCTTCACACTCACATCAACAACTTTAACTTTGTGTGCAGGCTCTGGCTGGAAGGGCCACACAAAGCCCATCTCCATGACTCTGTCAGGCCGCACGCTGTGCCGGGCTGCTGAGCCAATATTGATTGATATAATTTGTAGGGTTTGAGATAAATGTCATAAAGGACAATGAGTTCAAAGAACAGATTAAAAAACAATAAATTGAATTCCAAGGCGTTCCCTCCTGTACTAATCTGTGTAGGTTCCTGTGTTTTTGGAAAGCATGTTGCTTATCTTCCTCATCAGTAGGCCCACTGCATTCCAGTATTTTGGATCAATGCCATTTGTAATAATCTAGATCAGTTTTTATTCAACGTTTATAAAACAGGCCATGTATCACAGGGTATATTTTATAGCAGATGGTATCTCCAATTCATTTAACCCCCCCCACTTCCCTCCTCCAATATCACAGTGCACACTCACAAAAGCTCTTGAAAGTAGAGCAGAGCAGAATTTTCTTACAACAAATAGTAAATTTGCTGAAAAATTGAGTTTCCAAGCAACAAAACTGTTAAACTGTAGCACACTGAAAATGAAATGTTCTGTTTTCTAAAAAAAAAGAGGTTTTGCAATTTGGACATTTGAGAAAAAAAAAATGCAGGGTGGGTGGTTGCTTTCAGAAATCAGTTTCGTTTTAAAAACCTCTGCACTGAAAAGGTGATAAACACAAAGATTAAATAGCCAGAACACAAATTAGGTTTTTTTCAGGTCAGATTACATTTTTTGAGTTATCCCAGTGTCAACTGTTTGGGGATATTCTGCGGCTTTTAATTTGAAAAGTTTATCTTTTGGCTTGGTAAGAACTAATTTTCCCCAAGGCTTATTAATTTGGGGACTTAGCCATGTATTTGCCAGACTCTACTCCAAATACAGCTCTCCAAGGTGAAGGTTTCCTGGTCAGGAAGGTAAGACCCAGACTCATTTTAGTAAACTGGACTATTCCAACACGTAGAGATAAGTGCTTAAGCACTTTGCTGGTTCACAGCACGGAGCTTTTCAGCTTTCAGGATCGGTGCTGTGCCCCTCACAACCACTCCCTTGCTTGAGATCATAACAGAAGAGACTGAAGATTTTTCTGAGGTTAACATACCAAATGGTAATAAAATGTATTTATTCATATATGCTTGGGAATACTTCATTGTAATTTTGCAAAATATGATTTGTACAGCTCTGGGGATACATAAATCACTGAAAAAAATAAATAAGCTAAAGATATTTTAGCTCAGTGATAATAGAACCAAGTCATGGAGTTGTTTATATTTTGGCTTAATCAGGCAACCTAGAAGATAGGAGAATTAAACTCTTCTTAGTTACCTTGCAGAAGAAGTTAAATCATACCTGCATTTCTCAGAAAGTTGTGTTTGTAGTCAACAACAACTCTGGTTTTGGGGTTATAGAATCCATCCCCACAGTCATAACAACCTTCTGGGATTATTTTGGGAGGATCCAGATTTATAAACTGAGGCATGCCTGAAGGGGGAAAAGAAAGGTTTAATTTTTTTTAATTTATGCCTTTGATCAAGATAACTAGCATATATCTCCGTGGCGTTTGCTACAAAAATAACACAGTTACCTCACAATAAATTTTGTAAAACATTTTGTCAATTTTGCAGATGGGGAAAATGAAAATGGAAAAATGCACACACAAAGATCGTGCGATAAAAAACCATCACTTTGATTTCCTCATTCACAGTCCTGTGATTCAGCCCACCACGTTAACATTACAAGTACAACCCTAAAATCCAGAATGGGGCCAGGAGAGACTCGCTGGCCTCACAGAACTTCATGTCATCGCTAAAATATTCTATGTGTTGTGTGTATTATGTTACAGATTTTACCCATTTTTTTACTCATAAATCCACCTTTTGACTACAATAAATAATAACATTAGAGAAGCCTTTAGCAAAAAAATAGACTGAACACAAGTGTCTGTTTTGGTGTCTACTAAAACACTACATGGGGCAGATGCTTGACATTTCATTTGATGTCCTGGATGCAAACTAATTGCCTTTGCTCAACTTTTCTGTATCAAAAGCACCCTGCTGGTGCAGCGAGGGTGAAAGGTATAAAAGGGTTAATCAGGATATCAGAAGCTGTAGATAATAGAGCCCTGTCCTGCGGGTCATCAGTCCAAGAGACCCGCTGCGGATGCAGTGCTGCATCCCAGGCTGTGCTGGTGGAAGGTGGTGTCCACATTCTTCTGGCAGCGTCTTAGGGTTGTATGAAATTAGCCAGAGCATTTCTGCTCCATGTTACTCATGTAGCCGAATTAATCTTTCTTAA
Organism: Gymnorhina tibicen; assembly: GCA_013399875.1. Classification (NCBI taxonomy): domain Eukaryota; kingdom Metazoa; phylum Chordata; class Aves; order Passeriformes; family Artamidae; genus Gymnorhina; species Gymnorhina tibicen. The sequence goes on from VXAZ01009309.1 coordinate 1,746,039, forward strand.
GCAAAGTTGTTAGTTTAATTCCTTCCAGACTCTTAGGATCGCAAACGCAATTTAGTACCTGGTGGTTTAAAACCAGAGCAGATTTCTGTGTAAAATCTTCTGTCGTAGCCATCGCAGTAATGCCATTTTTCCTCGTCGTATTCGAGACCATCTGCAAAAGTGAATTTCCCCTGCAAAACGCGTTTGAGTGCAGAGTTAATAAACATGATGGATGGACGGAGCGCCAAGGCCAGGTTGCGCCGGCAGAGCCCCAGCAGGGCCAGCGCGGCTCCGCTCGGCTTTTGTCGGGAATCCCGTCTGTGCTGCCCGGCCGCCAGTAGCCTCCCCCCACCCCGAGGGGCCCAACGCCGGCTTGGCTCGGAAATCCACGTATTTCAGCTCAAAGCCTCCCCGGCGGCGGGGTCTCCTGCCAGCGGAGGCCCCTCGGGGTGCAGCCCCCCGGCCGTACCTGCGTGGGCACCCCGCGGACCCAGAGCGCCCGGTACCCGCCGCCGCTGGGGAACTGCAGCTCGCCCGGCCCGTGGAACATCCCGTCCCACAGCGAGCCCCGGTACTCGGTGCCCGTCGGCAGAGTGTAGCAGCCGAATCCTTCCATCCTGGAGGAGATGGAGAGGGTGGGTGGTGGCAACCCCGCGCCCCCCGGCGCCCCCCGGCCCCACCATTCCCCCGCCACCCT
>VXAZ01009309.1:1746951-1886966 GCA_013399875.1 Gymnorhina tibicen
CGCCGCCGCCGTGGCCCCGCCCCCCCGCGGCGGCGCGTGCGCAGTGCGGCGCGGGCGCTGAGGGCGCTCAAGGAGAGCCGCCATGCCCGGGGTGCTGCGGGTGCCCTCGCTCGAGGAGCTCGATGTGCAGGAGGTGAGTGCGTGAGGGGCAGCGGGACCTTTTCCGCCTCGCCCTGCTTTCCCCGCCCGCCCTCACGGCCGCTCTGCCCCGCCGCAGGTGACGGTGAGCTCGTCCGTGCTGAAGGCCGCGGCGCACCACTACGGCTCGCAGTGCGACCGGCCCAACAAGGAGTTCATGCTGTGCCGCTGGGAGGAGAAGGACCCGCGCAAGTGCCTGAGGGAGGGCCGGCAGGTGAACCAGTGCGCCATCGAGTTCTTCAGGTGAGCGTCCACCGGCCGGGACACGCCGGCGGAGCCCCACGGGCCTGGAGGTGACGGTGCTGCGGGCCCTTGCCCGGCAGTGTCATTCGAGCGCTGGCGGTCACTCGTTCCACCTCTGCTCTGGAGACAGGCTGGGAGAGCTGCGGGTGTTCAGCCTGGGGAGGAGGAGGCCTCCGGGGTGACCTTAGTGCAGCTTTCAGTACCAGAAGGGGCTACAAGAGAGGGCCTTGTGACACAGGTATGGAGTGACCGCATAAGGGGGGATGGCTTCACACTGACGGAGGGCAGGTTTAGATTAGGTATTAGGAAGAAATCTTGCCCTGTGAGGGTGGTGAGGCCCTGGCACAGGTTGCCCAGAGAAGCTGTGGCTGCTCCATCCCTGGAAGTGTCCAAGGCCAGGTTGGATGGGGCTTGGAGCAACCTGGGATAGTGGAAGGTGTCCCTGCCCGTGGCAGGGGGTGGAACCAGATGAACTTTAAGGTTCCTGCCAATCCAAACTATTCTGTAATTCCATGATTCTATTTAAAAATGCTGCCACCATGATGGCCTTCAAAACTTTTATACTTGCTTCTTAAACTTTTAACTCTTGGGGATAGAGGCCATGTGTTTTGTCTTGCTTATTTATACATGAATTTATTCTGTCATTTGAAGCTTGGTAGCCCTTGTTTCAGAGCAAGTGGCCCGGGTTTTTGTTGGGAACTGAGGGCACTGGTGTGAGGCTGCTGCACCTTGCAGCTGTGTTATGAATTCCAGGAAACCAACCTGAGCACTGCATTATCTGTCCTCCCTGTCTCACAGGTGAACTACTGAGAAAGCTTGAGCAGGTGCACCACCTGCCTCTCCTGACCAAACATGTAGATCCAAGGCATATGCCAGTACTGCTAGTAAAGGACCTGATTTGATTACCTCGAGGCATGTCCACCTCCAGTGTAGCAGCTGAAACCTCTGTTCTAAGAATGGCTTCTTGAGCTTTAGACACAAAATGATTTGGAAGCACTAGAGCACCATATAATGTAACTAAATTGTTTGGCAAAACAAAGATATCCTATGCAGGAGCTGTGAACATCTACCCAGCAAAAATATATCAGTTAAGTTATTGCTGTCATTAATTATAGCTGCAGTGACAGAAATTTCACGGGTATTTGTATCAAGTACTGACTTGACCGAAGGTTTAGATGTTCCTGAGAACTTAAAGCTGCAAAACCCGCTTTACCCCGAGCTGAGGCTGGAATGAGCGAGAGAGAAGAGCGCTGGGTGGTGGTTGCTGAGGGGTTTGTGCCTGTGCTGTCCCCAGGCGCATCCGGACGCACTGTGCCGAGCCCTTCACCGCGTACTGGACGTGCATCGACTACACCAACCAGCAGGAGCTGCGCCGCTGCCGCAAGCAGCAGGCGGCCTTCGACTCCTGCGTGCTGGACAAGCTGGGCTGGGTGAGACCCAACCTGGGAGACCTCTCCAAGGTAACTTCTTACCCTTCGGGGCAGACAGGCGGATCCTGCTCTCCCTCCGTATGCGCGTTTTGTCCAGACCAGGTCTCCAGCGTCTCTTGGTCAGGTGGTGATTCGTGAACTCGGCACTGGAAGTTTGTGGGATCATAGAACTCAAGACTGGCAGCGTTTTCCAGGGGTTGCTTTTCCAGAAGACTTGCGCTTTTCTTAGACAATGAAACTCTTGCTTTTTGCTTTTCCTGGTGTAGAGACTTTTCCTTTAGGAATGAAGCTCATACTCACATGGAGCTACTCTGTAGTTGTGATGAAACACCCCTCCCTTCCCTTTTCTTAGAAGTATTGAGGAGCTCTCATCAGCTGAACAATGTGTCCTTAGTATTGTTTGGTTCTTCTTGGTAGTTCTTCCTTGAAGTTCTGACTCAACCTGGCTATTAAATGCTGTGAGAAGCTGTATCACTTCTTTGCATTTCTTTCCAGGTTACGAAGGTGAAGACAGACCGTCCTCTGCCTGAGAATGTCTATCACTCTAGACCCAGACCAGAGCCAAATGCACCCACTGAAGGGGAGCTGAAGCCCTCTCCCCTTGGCAGCAGGCTCTTTTTCTGGTCCTGGTGAAGTGGGCAGGCTGTGCTGTGGCTCAAGTGCAGAGATGTGGCACTTGCACGTGTAAATTGTGTGGTGTGTGTTGGGTATTGCTAATAATTAAAGAGCCCCAAACCATTACATGGCTGAGCAGACTTCTTTAAACTCATAGCAACGAGAACAATGCATTTCCCTGTTTTGCTCAGAGCTCTCTGCAGTCACACAGCCCTTGGGACCCTCTGGGCACCAGTAACGTCAGCTGGTTGATCATGATTACCAAGATTGTCTGTGATGTGTGCAAACGTAGTTCCAGTCTTTGACTGCTGTCCCATCAATCACAAACTGGCGTGAGACTTGATTTACGTACTGAGAACATCGCCTCATGGATCAAGGAAACTCTGGGAACAAACAAGTCATTAATGTCTTCCCTTAGGCTTGTAGCTGATAACTGTGCATTTTTTCCAAGGGACTCCTGTAGAGGTTTAACCTAAAATCTGTCTTGGAGCAAGGGGTTAGTGGAATCTGTGGCACTTGCTAGGTATGAGGGCAATGCTGTTTCTGCCAAAAAGATCCCTGTTGTGCTTCCAGCTGCTCATACAACATTGGTTAGTGACTTCCACTTTTTGGACTGTTCTGTTGGGGGAACACAAGGTACTTTATCAGAAAAATCATAGTAAATTTTTAACACCTTTCAGGAAAAATTTTCTCCTAAGGGATCTTGTTCCCCATAAAGCAGTGTAAGAAAGGAGCTTGTATTCTGTCTCAAGGCCCTGACTTAAAGGGTTTGGGGCAAAGCCTTCCCAATTTTTAACTGTGATGTTCTTTTTGATGGAGGAGTCAGTGAGCTTTTTAAAGTTCATCTTTTCTACAATATCTGAAAGTCATGTTTTTCATAGGAGTTGGAACTAGTCTTTCATTCACCACCACCCAATAGCAAAAACCTTACTATAAAGGTCAGAAAAAATCCAATGAACTTGTTTTTTCAAGGCAATGTGCAGTTTAACTTGCTCTGGGTGAGATTGCCTCACCTGAACCATGGCAAAGAGTGGAGCTGTGCTCTGCTCTTTGAGTAGCCTGCTGGTAGTAGGATCTGAAGATTTACCATCTCCTTGTTTGAGGTAGGATTAAACTGTAATGGTTCTATAGCTGCAGCATATGTTTCTGATCCATGGAGCTAGAGGGAAAATTGTATAACATTTATCTAAAAATAGCTCGTGCACTGTGTGGCTTCTGGGTTCTTGCTACTTTCTGCTGGGGTGCATTGACTGAAACTCAAAGCAGGTGCTATGTTTGCATTTTAATGTACATACCAGGCTGTCTTAGCAGCTCCTTGTCTACATCTGTGAGCTGGTGCTGCACCTTTGCAGTTTCTCCTTGCAGACCACGGCCACCAAGATCACCCTTCTCTGCAGACACTGAAATCAGGACAAGCTTGGGGTCTAATTACATTCAGCTGAGTGAGTGAAATGAGATTTGGCCGAGCAGAGGATAAATTGTTCTGGGATGTTAACACGTATCACATCAGATCTTTGCTGACCCACTCCAACAGTTGATCAGGAGTTTTTAGATCTTACAATGTTCTGCTAATAACTTATTATTATCAGCGTATTGTATGAACCATTGCACTGCTGAACATCTGCTTTGGAATAAACAGGCCTGGGCAATCCAGCCCCTAATCACAGTTAAAGAGTATTTTTTCCCATTAGATTGCTTGTGAAAAGAAGGACATGCGTAAGTAGTGGGGCAAATTTTTTCTACAGCCTGATAGGAACCCCACCCTTAAGTTGGCTAGTACTGTAAGCAAAAAAATAATAGTGATTTATGCTGAAGCCTCAAAGGTTTAAGATTGTTCATCTGTTTCTTGACAGCTGAATCTACAGCCTCTTGGGTCAGAGGTGGGGGATCCAGTAATGATGCACCGATCATGGTTTAAATGTCAGAATTAACTGTCTGCTGGCCTGGATTCCCTCTTCAGTTTCAAGCAGGAGCGAGCAGGTGAAAGTACGAAAGAGATCAGCAGAGGAGGACAATGAAATGATAAAGTCAGGTAGAATTCAGCTTACTCTGAGCATTTCCTTCATTAACCTCTCTGAGATAATTGTTTCTTGTCTTTATCTCTTGGCTAAATCTCTATGGAAAAGTGTTGCCAGAGGCTTTTCGTGGTGCTTTGGACAGTGCCTGAATGCAGCTATTTCTGCTCAAAATCCCGTGGCTTTACTCAAACCTAGATGCCCCTTTGGAGCTGTAATGGGAACTAGAACAAGCGGATGTCAAGATTGAGTAAAGACCATAAAAGTATTTTCAAGGAATGTGTCTTGACAATTTTTTGGCAGTTGGACGGCAGACAAAGATTCAACACAGGTATTTCCCCGGCCCTGTGAGAAGTGTTATTTGTTATGCTGTGGGCTCTCAGCTTTGCCAGAGTTCCCAATCACATGTTCAATTAACAAAATGTTAAGCCAGTGTTGTAGCTTGTCCCACCGTGGGTCAAATTAAGCAGAACCTGCTCCATTCTTTCAGACTATGGATGGGAAGAATAAAATCTGAGCGTAATTTCAAATCTCAGTAACGTGGGACTGTGCATTTCCGGTGCAGCAGACTTGCATGGCAGTAGCACAACAGCATATTTCTGATGAGAAAGTTTCTCTCCAAAACATCTGGCAGTTAGAGATGCCCTGGTTTCAAATGGTTCTGCTCAGTTCAGGACTGTGCAATCCTTTTGAAGCTCTCTGTGTGCTCTTGTATTGGAAGAGTTTACAAGTCAGAATCCATCTGGGCAGTAACAGGAGATTTCAGACTCCCTCTTGTGGCTGCGTTAAGCTGATTTTGGGCATCTCTCTGAAGATTTTGCCATTGTGAAAATCCAAAGGCTACTTAAATATAGAAACTTGATTAGATCTTTTGTCTTTGCTATAAAATTCATGTTGTCTCAACTTTATTTTTCCTACATATGAAAACTCTTGAGTATGAAGGGAGAAGAGGAAGAAAAATGGTTTGAAAACATTCTGATTGCATCAGTCACATTTGATGCGGTTTATGGAAGTTAAGGTAGAGTTGAATTAGATGGAAGTGGTTGGGAAGTCACAGTGTACATTGTAATTCCTTCTCTGAATCCAGAAAGGAGATGACCCTGATGCTGCAGAGAGCAGGATGGTTCTGCACCTGTGGAGATGGTGTGAAACGTGTGGTACAGGCAAGGAGGGAGAGCAGGTTAATTGCAATATTTACCTTTGTATCAAAGCACATTATTTCTCTTTGTTAGGAACAGACACGGCCTCACCAAGTGGTCTTAATAATGTTAATAATTCTGTTAATAATTTTCTGTTTTTTCTTGTGAGCCCTTCTACCTGGGGACTTGATCAGAATCTAAGACACCTTCTGCGTGGCTGAGCATGGTGCAAGTAGTACTTTGGCAAAGGGAGGGGGGCTGAGAAAACAGAGCACAGCAAACTAGAAGCAAATAGTCCGTGGTGTGAGTTTGGCTTTAAAGCAGTACATCAGCACTGCAAGCAGAAGCAGATGCTGGAGGAGGGGTGGCTCCTAGACCCCCAAGGCGGGGCAGCAACAGCTCATTCGCTGGTGCAGGAGTTATTCCTGGCCTTGGTTTCTGCTTCAGCAAATTTCTTCACTCCCACGTGCTGCCAGAGCCTTGGCAAGCCCCACACAGGCATGGTGCAGGTTCCTCTGTGCTTGGCCAGGGCAGGCAGCGAGGGAGGAGAGCCCCATTCCCCTGTGCCCCAAGGCTGCCTGGCTGTGGAGAGCTGCTCCAGGCTGTCCCAGGGCTGGGGCACAAGCAGAAGCTGCTGGGACACAAAGAGTTTTGCTGTACCTGATATATCCAGGAATAGGGCTCAAAGAAAAGAAGAGGGCATTTGATGGGGTAAAAGCTCTTTTACTTTGCCTGCATCCCAAGCATTTCCCCATTGCTGCTGCCTGAGAAATAGCTTAGATCACGTTTGTCTGTTGCTGGTGCCTGAACAAAAGGATTCCAACCTGCAAGTTCCTGTGCTCTTGGCTGGGCTTGGCAAGTGCAGGTGGTTAAAGGGAGTGTTTGGTTCACACTGTGTTCTGCAGCACAAAATGGCAAACAGCTTTTGCACTTTTGATAGGATTTAAATTAATTTCTCGCTTCTCACCAGGCTAAATGAGGGCTGGGAAGAATGGCCATGCCTGTTGCTTTGTTAAGCTCGGCTTTGGCTCCAATTCTGGCACCAAGAAAGGAAACAAAATACAGGGAAGGGGAGCTCTATGAAAGAGCTGTGGGTCTGCTCCTAAGTTGATAGGTTAAACCGCACAAAACCCTGAATCTGAGGCATTGCTCTAATATTTGTAAAATCAGCATGGCAGCTCTGTTAAGGGCTATGAGTCACCCTGAGGGTGGTTCAGCTCTTTATGAGTAGTAGCACAGCCTTCTGCTTCCATGCAAACGGGAGCGAGGATTTTAATGGAGTCAGAATTACCTCTTTGGTTAGAGCGCCGTCTGACCTCTGCTTTGTTCTCGCTGCCTCCCGTGTGCAGCTGTGCCGAGACAGGGCCCTGAACCAGCTTTGGGAGAAAAGGGTTGGGTGGAGCCCCTAAATGTGGGGTCAGTGCAACCCTCTGCCCCTGCCGCCCTTCCCGTGCCCAGCCGGGGCTCTCTCCAGGCTCTGCCGCTCGGCTCCTTGGGCTGCTCCCGAGGGCCGGGGCGCTCAGGTGTGGCCGCCTGGGCTGTGGCTCTCAGGAAGCCGCTGACAGCGGGGCTGACCCGGCCATGTGCGCACGGCGGGAGGCTCTGCCCGTCCCCAGGCGCGGCCTCAGGCGCTCGTGGCCAGCCTGCGCTGCAGGCTAAACAGAGGAAGGTGAGGGTCAGCCGCCGAGAGCTCTGCCCAAGGCTCAGGAAGCACATTTTGGCAGAGGAAAGAAATACAATACAAGCAGGGAGGGAAACTCGACTTCCATCCAACCCCCTCCAAGAAGCTTTTGGCTCCCTACAGCTGCTGGAGTCTTTACTACCAGTTACTGGGCTCTTTATTTTTACAGGCTTTCATGTGTTTGTTTTCTGTCTCTTACACCAGTGTTGCAGAGGGGACAGAGCAGAACAGGAGCAGTGGGGACTGGAGGGTACAGCCCTGCACAGGGGGCAGCTTCCCTTTCCTGCCTGTCACTATCTCATTGTGCGGCCTTGGGGCACTGTCACTTCCCTCTCTGCCCTGGTTCCTCTGCGATGGGGTGGTTCCACCCAACACAGCTCTCTGCTTGTTTACTGTCTTTGTCTTTGTGAAGTGCCTTAGAGGAGTCTTGGGGGAAGCTCTGCCTGGGCAGGGCAAGCACAGCCCCTGGCCCAGTGCTGTTCTCCTTCCCCAGAGCAGCAGGAGCCGCACAGTGACGGGCTGCAGGTGGGCAGAGAAGCGGCTGTCACCTGCCCCAGAGCCTCTGCCCTCTGTGAGCGCCCAGCTCTGTGACTGGGGAGGCAGCTGGAGACCTTGCTGCAGGGTGGAAGATGAGAAATGTCTCTCTGAGCGGTCTTGGAGGGGTATTTCCCAATTCTGAACTTCTCCTGCCTTTCAGAGATCACAATGGCAGCACCCTGCCTTCCGCTCGGAGCCGTCCTTTGCCGGTGCTGGGAATGGCTGCGTGCAGGGAGCCAAGGAGCAGGGGAGGAGGTCGCAGGAGAGACAGTCCCCGAACACATGTAGCATCCAGTCCTTGCACGCCCCTCTCTGCTCTCCATCACCGCTTCCTCAGAGCCTTTGTTTCTTCTAACCATGAGTGAAACCAGTTGTGGGAGGTTGTGCTCAGGCATGACATAATCTGAGTCTGGGACTCCACTGGAGGAATCCTTTTGAAGATTTACTAGTCTGGCTAATTACAATAAAACTATGAAGGTGCTGTGCTCTAAATCATCAGCAATTAATAAGTGGACGTTTCTGCTTTCTTGTGCCTTTTGCTAGGACACAAACCAGAGCGATTCTGGCTACATCAGTGGTGTTTTCTTTCAGGAGGGTCTGTCAGAGGCGCATTAACGTGTTCACAGAGCCATTGTCCATCTCTGGTTTTGGCAGCAGATAATTTAATTAAAAAGATGTCACTTCCTTGCTCCTTTCTCTGTGCGTTGCCTTTCTGTGTTTGTTTCAGCTTGAGCAGCAACAAAGGCCTGCAGGATTTATTTGCTGTTTATTGACATTTTCCCTTTCTGATGCGCATCCTTACTTTACCCCACAGAGCTCAGCTTGTGTCAGGCACAGACGGGTGATTTGAGGAAAGGCAGCATTAGCTGGAAATTCCCCTTCCACCCTCATTCCCTCACAAAATACCCACATTAGCAATGCACATAAAAATTCTGAATTTGAATATCTACTTCCCTTCTAGCTGTTGTTGACCTTAAAATACATATTTGCTATTGATTTCCATCTGTATCCTACTTTTGAGAGGATGTGTCATTCCTTGTCATCTGGAGTAAGCCTGAGGTGTCTCATTCTCTGCTGGGAATAGGTCTGCTCCCTCTTGGTGTCCCTGTCAGGCTGTTCCTGCCTGGTCGCTGCCATTTCCTCTCCTCTTTTGCCCTGGGGTCGTAGCTGGGGTCACGCAGGTTGTTATCTCACCTGTAGCTTTCGCATCCACGTTCCCGGGCAAAATCCTGTGTCAAACCAAGACTCTGGAGCTGCGGAGACCCTCGATGACTTCAAGCCCCACCTTGGTGTTTCTTTCAGCCACCACAGGCCACCTGCCCCATGGATAAGGGGGGAGAAAGGCTGAGCCCCACAAGCACTGCTGGAGCTCTGTGTCCACCTGTCTCCAATGTTTCCAGAGCACCGGCAGCTCCTGAGGAGCAGCCCAAGCTCCCAGGTCCTGGCGCCGGGCCAGGCCCGTCGGTGGGATGTGGGTGGCTGGGCCCTGGTGGGCAGGCAAAGTGCTGTCGGAACAAAACTGAATTGAAGTGATTCTTTTCCTCTCCCCTTGGCCTACGAGGAAATCTTTTTCCATTTACTATAAAACATGGTCCTTAATAGTGCTGAAGTGTTCTACATATTTTAAATAAACATGAGTGGATTTGAGCCCAGGAGGACATGAAAGAATGCAGCATTTGCGGGGTACCGGCCCGGCACACATGTCAGCAATTTGGCTGCCTTGTGTACTTTGGCTTTTAAAAAAGCATTTAAAAGTAAACAAATGAAGGAAAATCTGGCAGCTGGATTTCAAAGTAAATTGCTTTCAGCTGATATACCCTGTTTCCAGCTTGCTTGGGTAGTATCAAGCCATACACATCCAGTGAGAAGAGCGAGCGGCCAAGGAGAAGAGCGGGGGCGGGAGAGAGAACAAAAGCAGGGGAGTTCTGTGGATTTAATTCTTCCATTTCCTTCCTTTGCACCAAACCCTCCCTGCCTGTCAGTGCCCTCTCATCAGCCAGGCAGGTTCATGCTTCAGACAGCAAACTGTGCTCCATCTTCCCCTGGGCCCTGTTCTGCCAGGTTCTACCTCCCTTCCATCAGGTCTGGACCAGGAATGGGATGGGAGTAGCATCCATAGAATGCTGCTCAGCTGTGACCTGTAGTGCCGCTTGAGCTGCTCTGTCAAACCCTCATTCCACCCACTGCCCCACCAAGAATGGGGAGAGCCCCATCCCACAGCCCAGACCAGCGGGATGAATCCATCCATGAGGGGTTTGGGAAGTGTGGGCTGGGATGCTGCTCCCCTGGGACTGCCAGCCTGGGGAGGGCATCACCGCTCTGCCGGTGGAGGGAAGCAGAGGTGGAAGTGACAGAGATAACAGGAGATAAGAGAGTCATTAGAGGAGCAGGGCTGTGGGGAGGCCCCGCTCCAGCGGAAGGGCCTGGAGTGTCCTCGAAGGAGAAGACTCAGCAAATGCTGACAGATGACAGTGAGGTCCTGGGCTGGACAAAGGGGGAGGTTGCTGAGGTCACACTTCGGCTCAGCTTTGGGCTCCTTCTGCTTTGACTTGTGTTTCCTCAAGTTTATAAAACTTTCCGCGGGTTGGTTCAGTCGAAAGGGCAGAGGAAACTGGTGGGTCTGGAATCCCGGTGGTGTGGGGCCGGGGCAGGGCTGCTCCGAGCCCTCCGGCAGCCCCCGCACGCACGGCACTCATTCCTGGGGCTGTGAGCTGGGGTGAGCCATGGAGTGTCCCCAGGGCCTCCCAGAGGTGACACAAGGAGGATGTGATGCCATGGGCAGATGCCCTGGCTCAGCACCCCTGTGGAGCCCCACGGGCCTGAGCAGAGCACAGACACCTGGGCGACTGTGGTGCAGCTGTGGTGGCCCCATGGACAGAGCATGTAGGTGGCACCTGCTGTGCCCGCATGGGGAGCTGTGGCATTTATCCAGTCCTTTGGGAACTGCAGCCATGCCACAGGTGATGCCACGCTGGCAGCATGCCCCTGGTGCTGCAGTGCCCCTGGAGCACCCAGGAGCCAGGAGGGAGGCAGCCAGAGCAGAGGGGACAGTGATGCCCTGTGCAAAGCAGCAGTTATTTAGTGTGCGCCCCTCTAATGGCTCTTCTCTTCCCTGTAGCTCAGCACATGGGCTCGCTCTCCCAGTTCAGGACTAACTCCGGGCTCCTGGCAGTGCAGAGGTGCTGCCAGCTGGAACCTGCGGGGCAGAGCCTCGGGGTGAGTGGTGTGGGAGCTGGAAGAGCCGGGGCTCAGCCGCTGTCCTCGGCAGGCACTGTCAGCGGGGCCGTGCGTTCCAGCACGGCTCTCATTATCCCTTGGCACGGGACCGGTGTTGGGAGCTGGCAGTGCCCACACGCACCTGCCAGCACCAACGAGCTCACCGGCATCTTCTTGTCCCTCATTAACACTATGGAAAGTCATTTTTTGGGTCCTTTCCCCACTGCCGCCCCTCCAGCCTCCAGCCTCCTGAAATGTCCTTTGGTGGGATGGAAACAACCCCACAAAGACAGTTGCTCTGGATATCCCTGTGATTAAGGGAAGGATATGTAAATGTATATGGCTGTTGTCATGGCTACCACAAGAACCCTGGGGGAGGCAGAGCCCCTGGCCCAGCCCGGGTCAGGATTTGCATTCCCGGTGCAGCAGCACCCCGCACACCCCGTGGTGCTGGCACAGGAGCAGCCAAGATTGTGCTGACCCTCGTGCCACTGCCACATCCCCAGCAAGAGCAGGGGACAGTGACCCCACTGCTCACCATCCTAGGGCACTGGCTGCCCCATGGCAGCACAGCCTGAGCACTGCAGCCTCTCACCAACACGGGTGCACCCCCAGCCTGGTGATAGGGTCCCCTTGGAGAAAACATCCCCCCTCACAGGAGGGATGTCCCTCAAGTCCCCTGGTCAGGTCTTGTCATACAGCAGCAGAAAGCAGCAGCTGGATGAGGGTGGGGATGGGGATGGAGATGCCCAGTGTGCCCATGACTCTTCCACTCCAGGTGCACAAACCCCCAGCCCCCCTTCAGGCCAAGGAGAAGGAGGCCCTTCCCAGCAGCTCATTTTGGGCTGATCCTATAAAGCTGGGAGGGAAAAGGGCCTTCCCCTGTGTGGAGCTTGTGGAGTCTCCCTGCCTGCAGCTCTGGTGAGTGCTGTTGGTGCAGGGTTTTGGTGGGGTGGGTTGAGCTGTGCTGTGGGTCAGGCTGTGTCACCCACCAGTGTGGCTGTCACAAGTCCTGGCAGGAGCCCTTGCTGGGCATCTCAGATGCTGTTGGCAAGTGCTTGTGCCTGTGCATGAGCTCTGTCCCTGGGCTGTGCCAGGTGGCTGCAGTCAGAGTGGGAGGGTGAAACCCACTGGTGTCCAAGTGCTCATAACCCAGCAGTACCTGCTGACCTGTTGTGTGCCCATCTCCTCCCCTGCGGGATGGGCGAAGGCTCTGTAATGGGTTTAAGGCTCTGTAAAAGAGATAAGTTGCTCCTATAAACCGAGAAATGAGGGAAAGAGGAGAACTGAGCCTGCTCCTGGTGTCCCCTGGCTGTGGGCAGTGTTGCCAGACCCAGCCCTTCTGGGTCCCCAAACCCCCAGGGCACAGGGACCCCTGGTCCCACAGCCTCTCCCTGCCCATCCCTGGCTCTCTCCACAGTCTGAGGGCTCAGCATGCGTGGCCAGGCTCTGTCTGCTGTTTCCTTATAATTTAAAAGCCTTCCTCACATTAATCTTTTTATTTTTATTTTGACAAATGTATGTTTCCAGGAAGTTGCTGAGGTCAAAGCAGCATCTGTTGCTCGTTATTTTGGGGGATGCAGAGGGTCTTTGTGAGGGTTTCCAAAGCAACAAGGAATTAAGTGGTTTGTAAAGCGGAGAGCAGGAATGAGGAGCAGGCTGGGGCTTCCCGAAAGGCGGCTGAAGATGCTGATGAAAATCAGATCAACTCGGCTCTATTTTCTTGGAAACTTGATCTATTTTTCTTGTACAACTGTCAGCCTGACTCCTGTATTCCAAGTGCTTGGCCACCTCCAGCTCCACGTTTCAGCGCTGGGATTAGCGTGGCCCCGGTCAGACTCACTTTCCCCGGCTCGTGCCGGGCGCTGTGGGATGGGAGTGGAGCTTTTGGGAGTGGCAGTGCATGTCCCCTGGTGTGGCCCTGACTGGGGACACGGGCCAGAGACCCCTGGGATGGGCACCAGGCCACTGCCCCCTGCCCCAGGGCTGGCCCTCACCCCCCAAACTCACGCCATGAACTGCCCAGTGCACCCCACAGGGGGCCTGTGGCCAAAAGCGCTTTTTCTTTCAAAACAAGCTGAGGAGAGTCTGGTGCCAAGGCGAGGGCTGCGAGGAGCCCAGGAGATTTATCGCTGAGGAAATACTTTCTCCAGCGAGGGCTGACGGCCGCAGCAGGAACAATGGGAGATTCGCAACGTGAACAAAGCTGATTTCGTTCTTCTTTTTATCAATGCGTTTTCCTTGCGGATCCTCCCTTCCTGGAAGTGGGAGATGCAGCTTCCCCCGCGCGCCGGCCGTGTAATCAGCAGGAATGGCCATATCCTGGCTGGGAAGCGAGCTGTGAAACGCTGTCGCCCGCAGTGATTTATGAGCCTGTGGCAGCGGCCAGCGGCGGGGCTGGCCCGGGGACAAGGTGCCAGGGCGCGTGCAATATCCACGTATTCTTTCTGCTCCTCGCCGGGTCCCCGGGGAGCCGCCGGAGGAAGTTAATGGATTAGACACACACGTTCCACTTGATTTTTATTTTTTATTGCCGTGTCTTTCCAAATGCCTTTAGCAGATGCACGAGCACAATGGGGTCGGGCGATGAGCATCCCGGCCGGGCAGGCAGCGGGGCAGCAGCCAGGCTCGAAAGGTCAACGTGGAGAGTGCTTGCGTGGGGACACCAGGACAGCCTGTCCTGGCGGGTACAGCCCTGCCCCGCCGGGGCCGTGCTCAGCACTGGCTCCTGCTGTGGAGAGCAGGGATAAGGTGATTCCAGCTCCTCTGCAGCCGGTGCTGACCGACAGCCTGAGGCCGCCACAGGCCCGCAAGGTCACGGCCACGTGTGAGGCAGCCGGTGCTGAGCAGGTCTCTCACCGTGCCTGGAGCCGTGATGTCCTTCCTGGGGGCTCATGCCTGTGGAATTGGATCGTTCCGATCCCAGGCTCACACTTCTGCCACATTATGCAATCTTCACCCGATACTGGGAATATGAAATAATTATTCCAAGTGATCAGATTTTAATTATGCAACACAGAGGATGATTATTGTACGCCAAATTGGTGCCGAGTGCTTAGTTATGTATATGCCAAATTTAGTCTATACTATTATACCCAGTGGGTGGCCGTAGACAATCAGGAAGTAATTAGTTTTGCTGGAGGTTGTTCGCCTGCCTGGTTCGCTGTGCTGTCTGGGGAGCGTCTTGCTGCGCTCCGTGAATACCGCGGGCTCCGAGTTCAATACCGTCTTTTTGTGACAAGCTAATAAGCTGTCTGCATGGCGGCCTGTAATTAGCGCTGTCGATATTCATTTGGAAACGGAGACCGCGCTGAGCGGCTCCGCCGAAGGCGCTTCCCTTTGTCGCGGCTCTGGGCTGGTCCCCGCTCACCTCCGAGGCGAGCAATGGGCGCGCAGGGATGGGGATGCGGTGCCAGAGGCGCTCGCGTGTGTGCGGCACCCTCGGGTCCCTATCCAGAAAAGCTCCGGCCATGAGGGTGCTGAGCCCCCGAGATCAACGCCTGCCCCCCACCCACTCCTGTCACCCTGGCCTTGTCCTCCGTGGGGAAGCTGCCGCTGGCCCCAGGTGTGGATGTCCCCAGGGCTCTGTCCTGCGGCGCTGGCCGGGAAGGCTGAACTGGTGTGGGGTGTGCAGTGTCAGAGGGATGGGGATGTGGAAGGGGCCTTGGGCTTGGGTGGCCACCCCCTCCCCAGAGTCGTGGGGCACTCGGGAAGTCCTGAGCATCACTGGGGTGTGCTGAGGTGCTGCGTGGTTGCACCTTTCCAGGCAGCCTGACCCTGTAGGATCTGGGCTCTTCTGCTGAGGTCTCACATGCAGAATTTCTGAAGGGCCTGGGGCCACATGAGCTGGGAGAGCACTGGAGCATCACCCCCCTGGGTGGTGTTTGCAGCTGGTCAGTGTTGTGGGGGCACCAGGAACCGTTCAGTTCTGTGGGAATGGTCTGGATCTGCTGGGTGGGAATTGTCTGAAGTATGGAGCAACTTTTACCTCTGTTACACAAAGGAAACTTTCCTCCTCTTTCTGTCGGAGATGCTCACTCCATTGAGATGATTGGCATACTGGAGAGCTGAGAAACTAAATTGTTTATACACTAATGAATAGAAGCTTGATTGCAAGATCCTGTTTGGAAAATTATAGTGCTGAATTGAAGCCGTACAATTACATCCAAAATGCTGCATATTCATTTCATCTGCTTTGCATAGAGATTAACAAGCGAGCCCTAAAGCAGACTCTGAAATTAAAGCTAACACCAGATTTAGTCACAGGTTACAAACTAAATGGCATTGTTTGATGGATATGAATCTTTACCACCTGCCTGCCTGATGATTGCTAGCAGCTTAGCAGACAGCAAAGGAAAAAGTTTCTTCCCATGAAGGAAGCATAATAAGGCTCTGGGCTGGAAGTGCCCCCGCCCCACGCAGGCAGCCCCCCTGGCAGATGTCTGCAGTGGGCCTGGGGAAGGGGCTCTCTGCTCCCCACTCTGCCATGCTGGAGGCTGCACCCACTCCATGGAGGGATGGAGAGTGGCCCTGAGACCCCACAGAGGTTCTGGGTCCCTCCATTTGGGCCCCCCGTCCTGTATGGGGAGACAGTCTCACAGGGTCCTTGTCCGTCCTGGAGCCTCTGTGCTGAATTGCCCCTGGATTTCCTTCCTCACCTTGCAAGGGTCAGGAATCTGCAGAGGGCAGGGGTCTCTTGCCCATCCTGGCTGCAGGCAGCCCCTGGGGATCCCAGCACGCCACTGGTCCCATGCCAGCCCATCCGGCTTTGCCATCTACCTTCTCATCCTGTGTGCTGGGGCCAGGATTTATTTCAGGAGCAGAAATGGGACCAGGAAAGAGCAAAAGGAATGTGTGGGGAGCAGGGCCCTCCATGGTGGTGCCCATCCTGGCAGGGGCTGCTCAGGGAGCAGCTCAGGGGCTCAGCCGTCACTCCCAGCAGGGATCTTTCCTGTTTGGGAACACCCGGAGTTCCCAGTCTGCCCCACAGGCTCAGGACCCCCTGCGCACAGGCCCCACAGGGCAGAGACACAGCACTGGCTCTGCAAATCTGACACCTTTATTTTTTTCTTTAAAAGTCCGTTACCAAACCGCAGTGTCCTATGGAGGGGCTGGGCTGTCGCTACCGCACTACGGGACAGCCCAGCCGAGCTTTACAACCCTCGTCCCGGTCACCAGCCCCTCCCGGCTCTGTCACTGCCACAGCTGGCTCTGGGGGCACGTCCTGTCACCCCCCCTCCCTGTGGGAGCAGCACCACACCAGGAACAGGCAGCACGGCTGCTCCGAGTCTCCGTTTCTGCTTGACACTTCCCAACTTGGCTCTCCGACACTTTCCCAACACCCTCTGATGAACAACCAAGGTGGATAAGCATCCCCTTGGTCCCTCCACAAAACCTGCCCTTCACCTGGCGCTCGGCTTCTTCCTGAAACCTTAACTCCTCCCAAGACACATTTCTGAGACCAAACCCAAACCACACCGTAACATCCTAAAATCAGCGCAAGGAGCAGCCTCCTGCCTGCAGCCACCAGCAGCTCAGGGGGCATGGGAGGGCTCTCTGCCCTGACCCCAAGACACGGGGTGCACCCTTCCTTAGGGGGTCACCCCCCACTGCTGCAAGCTCCCAGAGCCAGCCCTGCACCCAGCAGTGGCCTCAGAGGGGTGGCCCAACCTGTGTGGGCAGTGGGTGCTGGGGAGTGGGAAAAGGCACCTATGGAGGCAGTGGTGGCTTCACCGCGTGTGGACACAGTGGTGGGGCTGCTGTCCCCAAAGCAGGGCTGGGCACAGCGTGGGGCTGGTGGACACTGGCAGCCCTGGAGAGACCCAGTGTGGTGGCAGTCTGGGACACACCTCGGGGAGCTGGGCAGGGGAGTTGCACCATGGCTGTGCTGTGTAGCCCTGCTCAGGCTGCCACGGGTGGCAGCTGATGAACCAGAACAGCCTCTTATCCCACAGCCCTGGGCCGTGCCCTGCCCAGGGCTTCCATCCCTCAACTCCCTGGGAATTCTCTGCTGTGAGCATCCCTGGCTGTGTGAGCAGGGACAGGATGGCAGTGTGACAGCAGTGTGAGCTGGTGCAGACTGAGGCAGGGCTGGCCAGGTCCCATCCTGTGGGGCGGCCCCACAGGTGGCAGGGGAAGCTGTTACATGGGACTGGGACAGGGATGGGTCCTGTCTCGTAGCCTGGGCACAGGGACCCCCAGTCCCAGCGCAGGGCTCTGGACAGAGCTGCTGGGGCTGCCAGCCACCAGCTGCCACCTACTGTGGCCCCACTAAGAGGGGACTCTGCTGGGCCCCACGGCAGCGTCCAACTCATCTTCAGAGAAGCTGATGTGCAAGCAGGTGTCATCTGCAGGGGAGAAGGGCAGTGAGCTGTCCGTGGGGCTGCCCAGGGCCACCAACTCCTTAGCCAGGGTCTCACTGGCTGTTGGGTCACGGATGCTGGCCAGGGGGGACACTGGCCCGCTCTCTCCAGTCCTGTCCTTGCCCAGAGTGCGCTGGCAGGTCCCAGCAGGGCCGGGCTCCGTGCTGGAGGCAGCGCTCCGTGCAGGAGTCCTCGCCTCAGGGTCCAAGAGGGTGAGGGAGCTGGCAGTGATGCTGGTGAGGCTGGAGATGCTGGCACTGGGCAGGCTCAGGTGAGCAGCGCTCTCGGGCTTCACCTCCACTTCCAGGCTCGGGGAGGTCTTGCTTGACCTTTTGCGTAGGATGGGTGGTGGCGGGTTGAGCTTGGGAATGGGCGGCTGCCGCCTGCGGAGGGAAAGCAGAGAGAGGAGGTGATGGGCAAGTACTTACCTGCATTACCTGCAGCACTCAGGGTGTTCCCACTGCAGCTGGCAGGAGACAGAGGTGGCACACTCTACCTGTCCTCATCCCCTCTGTCCATGTCATCCGCCTTCTGCCGGCTGCTCCCGTTGAGCAGAGCGAAGTCGCTGACCTCAGAGCCCTCCACGCGCCGGCTGAGCCCGTCCTGCCCCTCCAGCACCGCCAGGCACTCGTCCCCCTCCTTGCTGCCGTAGCGGTGGCTGCCCCTGTCCAGGCTGACGAGGTTGAGGTAGGAGTCCCTGGGGCCCAGGGAAGGCAGCGAGCCGGGGGCCACGGGGCTGCCCAGGACACTGGCGGGGGTGGAGGTGGACGGCAGGTGGATGTCCAGGCTGTAGTGGTTCTTCAGGTTCAGGGAGAGGGACTGGGCCAGGGACAGGTTTTGCAAGGAGCGGTCAACTGTGAGAGATGGACAAGGGGCACGTGAAAAACTGGGCATCTCCAAACCAGCTGCTCCCCTTGACTGTGAGGGGTGCAGAAATGCCCCAGACCCCCTGAGCCTGCCGGGATGGTACTGGAAGCACTCCAGCTGCAAGGGATGCAGTGATTGTCCAGAGGGATGGAGCTGGGGCACCCCAGCACCCAAACCACCCCAGTGAGGGTGTCACTGCGCTCACCCGGCTGCCGATGCTCATCCCGGTGCTCCTCCCGGGCCTCCAGCACTGTCAGCTGCCGCACCAGCAGCGAGACGTGCTGCAGCAGGTCGCGGTTGGTCAGCAGGAGCTGCCGCACCCGGGCCTGCGCCTCGATCCGCGCCGCTGTCTCGGCCGCCAGCTGGTCCTTCAGCAGCTGCACCTGCGGGACGGGGCGATGCGGACGGGATGGTGCGGGACGGGCCGATGCGGCCGGGGCGGTGCGGGACGGGAGGAGCATCCCCGGGAGCGCCCGGTACCGGCGGCGCCACAGCGCCCCCTGCCGGCCCCGCCGCGCCACCCCCCAGCGGCCCTCCCGAGCCGGTCCTGCCGCGGGCGGGGATGCGGCGGCGGCCCGGGGGGGGGTGAGGGGTCCTGCTGTCCCCCCGGGAACGAGAAGCGCGTAGGGGAGGTGCCCGGCCGGGGGCACCGGGCTCCCCGCTCTGATGCTGGATTGGGGGTGGGATGGTTTCCAAAAACGGGAGGAGACGGGGTGAAAGGTGAGCTGGGGGCTCTACCGGGCCCTGCAACACTCGTAGAGCAGCCTGGGGCTGTGTGTGCAGCCAGCTCCGTGTCCGGGGAGCTCAGCTGTGCTGCAAGCGATGCTGCACGTGGCGCTAAAAGCAATGCTGCGAGCTAGGCTGCAAGCGATGCTGCGAGCTCTGCCGTGAGCTGTGCGATCGGGAACGCTGCCAGCAGCGCTGCGAGGGCCCCGGCCCGCTCCCACCTGCCCCGCTGTCGGCCTAGCCCGGCTGGACGCTGGAGCGGGGAGAGGAGAAGGGCTGGTGCCGCCTGAGGGGAGGGCACGACGTGTACCTGGGCCACAGCCACCTGCGTCTGCTGCTGCTGCTGGAGGAGCTGCTGCTGGAGCAGCTGGAGGCAGTGCTGGGAGGCCAGCGGGGTGATGGAGGCCGAGGAGCAGGGGCTGCTCGGGCTGAGCAGCTGCTGAGAGCTGGCCAGGTGGAGGGAGCAGTTTTCGGCATCCTGGGCACAAAGAAATGGGCAGGTGAGCGGATCGACCGGCTCAGGCTGGGATTTGGATTGTGGTTCCCCACGGTGCTGACCCCAGAGCAGCAGAGGAGCCCCCGTGCTCTAGGAACCGAGGGGGATGTTGAGGGGCAGCCCCTGGGCTCGGCATCAGCTCTGCACATCTGTGGGATTTGTGGGATCTGTGGGACAGTGTTTCAGAGAGACTCCTCCCAGAGAGCTGGCAGGGCTGCCTTGGCTGTGTCTGGGGAGCGCAGGTCCCCACGTCTCCCAGGGAGGAGACAGCAGGGAGTGACCCAAACGCTCCACCACCTTTCCGTGCTGTGGCTGCCCAGGCTGGGCGGTATCCTGGTGCCTGGAGCATCTGCCAGTGCCCGCGGCCACTGCCCTTCCTGCCCCTGCCCTCCCCTGCTTGGGCAGCGCCAGAAGGAATGCGCAGGAAAGCCCGGCCTTCCCAGGCACGCAAACGAATCCCATGGAGTGCGTGTCACTGCAGCTGTTTCCAGCCAGGCCCTGCGAGCGTTACTGTTGTGTGAGCTGAAGCGATGCCATTCAGGCCTCCGGGAAGTGCTCCCAGAGCTCTGTGGAGCACCCATTCATTAAGGTGAAACTGCTGCTCGAGCTGAATGTGCCCCGGGTGCCTGCGCTGCCAGGGCTGGGCCTCCTCGGGACGTTGCTGCCTGGGCCTGGAGCACGAGGGGAGTCAGGGATTGCTGCCAGGGCAGTCGAGCGAGCAACCGCTGCAGAGCAGCACTGAGGGCATGGAAATCCACCCCAGGTGGTGTTTGAAGCCTGCTCAGCCATGCGCCGCAGCCCCCACCCCTGCCTCTTGCCTCAACCCCCACCCAGCACTGGACACGGCCTTGCTGCAGGTAAACTGGGAGCTGAACTGGGAGCTGCTCTCCTGAGCAGGGAGCCAGTAGGGAGGGCTGCAATGGGGTCTCCATGAAAGCACCTCCAAATCAAGCCATGATACAGTGACCCTGAGCAGAGGGCCCTCAGCAGCAGCAGAGCACATGAACCGTCCTCCAGCCCACCCCCCGTTACCTGGCCATTCTTTTCCTTTGAGGCTTGCCCAGGTTTCAGCATGCCGAGGTCCCCCCTGGCACCTGGCAGCTCTCTGGGTCCCCTCTCGGACACACAGATGCCACCAGTATCGATGCCAACCTCGTCCACATCCGTGATCTTGGAGCCCTTTATCTGGTGAACTTCAAACAAGACGGACACATGAATCTGAGCCTCCCTTCCCTGCGCAGGATTGCAGGAAGAGCCAGGGCCCCACGCAGGGCTGGGAGCTGGGGGAAGCTCAGGGACAACGGCCAGGACTTGCTCCAAGTCTCAGCATGCTGTGAAGGGGAAGGAGGGAGGGAATGGCTTGGCTGAGGGGCTGCGGGCCCTCAGCTTGCTGGATGAGGGGGCTCAGCCTCCCCCTCCCCAGTGCTCAGTGGGAGCGGGCAGGCAGGGCAGATTCCCCGTGCCCCCCATCCGAAGGGGCCCAAACCCCTGGCTGTCACTACAGCTGGCCCGTGAAGGACGTGCCACCTCGCGTGCCCCCAGCCCAAAGCATCCCCGCTCCACTGCCTCGGGGAGGGCTGTGCCCACGCCCTCGGGAGCCGCGAGTCACCTTCCAGCGGCTGCTCCTCGGCCGATTTGTCGCTGGCGCCGTCGGCCTGCCCGTCGGCGTTCTGGAGGGCGTGCTGCAGGCTCAGCTTGTGGCACACCTCGAAGGCCTGTCCCACCGTGCGCACCACGCGCATGGCCTGGCTCTGCGGAGCGACCCGCGCTGCTCAGCCGCGGTGCCACCGCCGCTCCCGCCGCCCCACCGCCCACGGGCAACCGCGAGCCTTCCCTGCCTCCCACCCCGGGCTGCCGCGTCTCGTCCTGTGCCGGGTGCTCCGGCAGTGCCCCCCGGTTCTCCACGCTGGGTCTGGGTGCTCCTATCCCCGCGTGGAATGCGCCGCTGCCCGGGCTGGGCAGGAGGGGACAAGCACCGGGCACGCTGTTTTGGGGACACCCAGCGCCGGCGCTGCCTCGGTCGCCCCCCAGGGATCCGCACCCTCTGCCCCAGCACTTGTGTGGGTGTATCCCCAGGAGCATCCTACCTTCTTCTTGGATTTGAAGACGTTGCACCTGAAGGAGTTGTTTGCGCCGTCCCTTGCAATGTAACTAAATATTTTCAGGTCTTGCGAGTCATGAGAGACGTAGAAAATTCTAGGTAAGAGAGAGACAAAGGGAATTAAACAGCCAGGGGAGTGTCTGCCCTCCAGACCACCTCTGCTCCTGTGTGTCCTCAGGATGGGCTGGTTTGCAGCCCCCAGAATTGGAGGAACGAGGCAGTGCTGGTGCATGGCCCCTCCTGCAATTTTCAAGGCAGGAGGTGATGGATTTAGAGAACGTTTCAGGCTTGATGGAAAACCTTCTGCTTTCTGAAGTAGGCAAAAGCTTTTTAAAGATGCTGTGGGAAAGCGAAAAAATCTATAGACTTGGAAAGTGAGTGGCTATTTTTAGCCCCAGCAATTAACCCCAGCCCAGGCTGCAGCATGGCAGAACCGCCTGCACGATGGTGACTGTCCTGCCCCTCGGGGCAGCCACCCTGGGGACCCACAGGGTCCCTCCTCAGCAGTGGGCAGGTGGCACAGCACAGAAGCCTCTCCCAGGGATGCTGAGTGCACTCGAAGGATTCCTCCCTCTCCTGCTCAAGCTAACTCTCCTCCTCGTGCTGCAAAACCATTTTGAAGATTTTTATATGTGTTTGATTTAATTGGGTGAAAATGTGACAAGTGAGTTTAGCTCTGAATAGAGAAGAAACCAAAGAGATTCTTGAAATGCTTTTTTTCTTCCGCTCTTTCCTGTCACTGGAATTTTTGGGTGTTGAACTTGCAATTAGAGCAGTTATTGCCAATACACCACATCTTGTAGTAATCTTTAAAGAAAGCCAGAGGTGAGAAGTGGGCTCAGATGATGCATCAGCACATCCTCTGTTCCTTATCTCCTCACTAAGGGCTCTGAGCCCAAAAACCAGTGTTGGGGATCCCAGTTCTTGGGGCTGTGGGGTCCGTGCTCGTGGTACAATTTTTCACTTTGCAGATCTAACAGCCTGGAGCACCCTGTGCTCTTAACCTGTCCTCAGGCCATGCACCATCACTGGGGTTGCTTCCCATCCTCAGGGGCTCCTGAGGCACCAGGTTTACACTCAGTGCAAACCTCTGGGTGGGGCTTGTGGTCTCTGGAATACCTCAATATCCCATGGAAGGTGCTACGGAAAGTCAGTGCTTTCTTGCCACATCTGTAAGGGTTAATTCTCTGTGAGCACTTACACCTCAGGGTAAGGCCCTGCTTCAGAAGCACAGGGAGAGCCGTGCTCTGAAGGAAAACCATGGGAAGCCTGTCTTCAGAGGCAGAATCAGAGAGTAATCCAGGTTGAAGCATCTCCAGGGTCACCCAGTCTAACCCTGTTCAAAGCAGAGCCAGCTTCAAAGCGAGATCAGTCCATCTCGCTCTCAAAAATGTATGAAAAGGATTCTCCACCAGCAGTAACTTTGTGCCCTTGTTAATTTTAGATGGTCCTTTGGAAAGCCTTGGTGGAGGTGTCTCAGCAGGTGGGAGGAAGGGCACGGATCGCCCAGGGCTGACTGGCCCTCACTGCTTGAATCCCTGCCACGTACCTGTACACAGGATCATGCATCACCACCATCTTGCTCTCGTCCCACGTCCACTCCTTTCTCTGCAAGCAGAGACGAAATTACAGTAAATCAGGTGAAAGTGAAACTCCACCGAACTGAAGGGTAGGAAACAGAGAACAGGGCTTTTGTCCCAACCACAATCCAGGCTGCAGTGTGACTAGATGAGCCATGGCTGCTTCAACAGTATCTCAGATAAAAATAGATTTTTTTGGATCATTTATCATATCTGATCACAGCCTTGAGGGCTGAAAATTGTCTCTAAGATTAATTTATAACATCAAATATGCAGAAGAGTTACACGTTTTGGAGAAGGCTTGGAGCTGGGGCTTAGGAGATCTGGATTCAGTGACTCAGTGGAAAGGACAGTAGGGCAAAGAGCTGAGGGGTGCTCAGACCAGGCAGCATGGAAAAAGCTTTCTGGTATTAGGAAGAGAAAGAACCAGTATCTCCTAAGAGATACATTTTTTGATAGGAAAAAATCCTCTTCCCACAGTGTAATATTCCCACTCTCTTTCCAGCAAGGTTTTGTTATTAGTTGGATGGAAACTAATGGAGTGTTTTCTTGTGAAAATTCTGGGTGTTTTTTATGAAAAGGCCACTTTTGGTTAGAAGTGTGACTATCCTGAGCAGCAGCACCCTGGGCTGGAGCAGCCTCACCTTCTGCTTCTTGCGCAGGATCACCTTCACCCCATCCACGGACACGATGATGCTCACCTTCTTCTTCTTAATGTTCTTGGCTTTGAATTCATACTGGTGGGAAGAAAAACCCAAATTTACGAGAGTACTGGGGGTACCCGGGACAGCATGTGGTAGTCAGTGTCTGACATGAAAATGTCAGGTTTTGGTTTAATCCTGACTGCTGAAGGAGGCAGGAATTTGTTTTATTCTGCTGAGAAAAACTGTACTGGGAAGGACTTGCTGCAGTAGCTGGGATGCCAGGCAGGATCCTGGCTTTGTCAGGAGCATCCCTTGGGAGAGGACAAGTGGAGCTCAATCCTCTGGGCTACATCCAGACTGTTAATTTGGATCTGGGAAGAGCTTTCCCGATGCACTGGCCATGCCTGGTCCAGCAGGACTCTGCTCCAGAGGTCCGATGGGCAGGTGGCACCTGCAGCAAACAGCAAACAGGGACATCTCTGGTGCCCTTGTGTGTCAGCACTGCAGTGCACGGGGAATATAAAATCACTCAGGAGCTGCAGGGAGGGCCAGATGGGCGGCAGTAACGCAATTATACCTCAGTCGTTTGCATAATCACATTAACCTCTGTGGGATCAGGATCTCTGGAGAAAAACCCTGCAGGTGTCTGCTGCCTGTGCTCACCTCCATTTGCGTTAAAAATTAAACACTGGCTTTTAAATGTTGCTTTAGCTGACAGTTAGAAGCATGGCAGAGCCCTTCTACTCTGGAGACCTTTGTTTACAGCACTCATCCTTCCTGCCCCCATTTTAAGCACCATTTTCAGCTTCCAAATGCAGCATTTTGATACTCCATATTTTTTGCAGTCCCTGTCTGAAATCCACCACTTTGTCACGTTGCTTTGGTGAATCAATGCAGACTGATTCGTGGATGTGGAGGAAAAAACAATGCCAAGCAGCCTGAAATCTACCTGGGCCATGTAATTAGACATCTAATTAGAACTCTGATTTCTTTATACAGTTGTGGAGGTGCAGGGAGCACCGAGCACCTGAGATGTTAACTAAGCCCAGGCACCCCTTTCAGGATGCTGAAGTTGGAGGACTGTGTGTAGCTCTGTCACCCAAGCTCTGCAGAGAAGATACACATCTTCCCTGCTCCTCAGACCCACTGTAAGCCTTACAGACAGAAAATTGGGTGGCTTTCATGTTTATCAGGCTTTTGATGCCGCTCATTGAATTCTTAGCACTCTGCAAGGTTTATGGTATCAGACAGACCCCGGATTAAACCACAGCCTTTTGATCTCCCCATGAATTATTACTTTCAGACAAGCTCTTTAAAAATCTATCTATAGTGCTATTGCGTGTGAAGCTGGAACTAAACTCGCTATACACGTTTTTTATTTATGGGGAGGAGTGAGAGGAAGGGTGAGGCGGTGAGTGCATCCTGCGGGCTGCCGGGGGGCCCACGGGCATGCGGCAGCGCCTGCGGGGCTGGGGCCGGGCAGATGGGCTCGCCAGGCTCAGCACCTGAGAGGGCTTCTCCACCCTCCACCCCTCGTGCCCAGTTTCCCCAGCCCAGCTGCTCCCCCCTCCCCTGCGCTCACCAAACTGTTTGTCCTTGTCTGCTCCATGAATGTCAATAAACCCGGGATAGACTGTTCTGCCCGCTAAAGAGCTGTTTATCTTTCTTTATACACAAATGGCTGGGAAAATACTAGCTGAGCTTTCCAAGAAAGAGCAATACAGTGTATTTTCCCATTGTAGCAACAGGGGTGCAATTACATTCAAACAAGGCTCTTTACTCAAAGGCTTTAAGCAAAGTCCAAGCCTGGATTTTGCAGAGATGCTTTTTCTTTCTCTCTTGGACAGAAAGGAACAATTGGGAACAGCGGCAGTGAATCTGTGGGTGCTGCCAGGAGTGATGGCAAGACTCTACACCCAGGGAACTCCAGCCAGCTCCCACACAGCACCACCCCAGCCTGGCTCCAGGACATGCACAGGGCTTCAGCTCCAGGCAGAGCTGTGCAGCACCGTGAGCTGGATGTGGCCACAGCGGCCTCAGTGAGTTTGCTGGACCTTGTCTCTCCGTGGAGCCCGTGGCCACTGCTGCATCCCCCGTGGCACGCTCCCCACAGCAGAGGTGCTGGGGGCAGGCTGTGGCCAGAAGCAGCTTGGCCTGAAAACAGTTAAAACTCACTGGTCCCTCAAATCTTTTCTAAAGGGTGAAACCCCTCAAGGAGCAGAAGCTGCAGGATGTCCCGTGTCCCAGCACAGGAAGCAGGAACATCAGCTGGGTGAGAGCACCGTGCCCCAAGAGCAGGGCTGGGCAGAGCCCCACGCTCACATCGCACCAGCTCAGCTTGGACTCTCTCTCCAGCTCTCCACAGAAGAGGCAGATGGAACACAGCTTCAGTCATTTAATTGCTTCCTATCAAGCAGGAATCAGTATTTTAACGAACCGTGATTTACATAAGGACAGGAAAGCACATGGAAGAAGGCACTCCGAGACAGCTGATCTTCTCCTACAGAAATGTCCATGCATAAGCCAACCTCCATCCCGGCACGAGGCTCCAGGCTGACCCGTCACTGCTGTCACAGCACAGTCTAGTCACTGATTTTCTTCTTACTACTGAATTGATGGGATTTTTTTCCCCCAGATTTGTCAAGGTTACCAACAAATCCAAACCCACACAGCAACATTTCTCTCTGCTGCCTTCCACGATTCAATCGTTTTTCTCCTGTTGTTTATGCTGTCCTATGGGAAAAAGCTTTCTGGATGCTAAAGGATCTGGAGCTGCCCTTACAAATGGCAATTCAGCAGCCTGGCAGCTTTGTTAACTACGGAGACAAGATGGGACATTTTATAAAAAAATGCAGGTCAGAAAAGGATAATTAATCTCATTTATTTCAGCAGCGTCATTAATTCTATATCAGCTGTGTTTGACCTGGAATACTTTCCACTTCTGCTCTTAAATCCCTGTGTTCAAGTCTTTGCCTTTCATACGGTCCCACACACTGCTGGCATGTAATATTAACTTACCCACGAGCTAAAGACTGTATGACTAGAAATGTTAATGGCGCCGTGTGATGCATATTTCATTGGATAATTCCACCCAAGCAGATATAAATTACACATGCCGTTACCAGCTTCCATCTGCTGATGAAACTTGGGCTAATGCACATTGGAAATCATGTGCAGTTTCCAGCACTAGGAACAACCTGCAGGAATAGAGTTATTCAAGGAAGCAATTCTTAATGTGATTAATTACCAAAGGTATCAGGGCCTTCATTATGCAAATGAGAACTGTCATAAAATAGAGAGTTTGCAGGTCTTGGAGGCAGTCTCTGCTTCCAAAAAATGCATCTTCTTCATTAACAAGGAGCAGCAAGGCCGGAACATGCTCCTGGTCATGGTTCAAATGGTGTTTTAAGTTGTATTAAGGAAAATCAAAGCAGAGGCTCTGCAGGTTTTTGGAACAGGAGCGTGTCAGTGCCCCCAGTCGCAGCTGGGTATGTACTTATTTGCATGCCCATAGGAAGATGCCACAGGCTTGGGAACTGATGACTCCTTCCTGCGGTGGTAAATTCTCCAGCCAGCCCTCCGCCTGCTGTCCTGCCCTGGCCTCCCCTCGGCCTCCCCTCGCCCCATCCCGGCCTGGCAGGCTGCAGGATCTATGTGTCCATAAACAACCCCCAACAATAACCCGTCCCAGCCCCTTCCCCAGCCTCGCCTGCCAGCAGACACAGGGAGCATGGCAATGAGGAGGTGGGAATGAGCTGGGCTTTGCCCCCCGACTGACCGGCTCCGGGCAGCGCCACCCCAGCAGGACCCCAGTCCCTGCTCCCCCTGGCATGCGGCCGCATCCCAGCGGGATAGGAAGTACCCTTCCCTTCCCTTCCCTTCCCTTCCCTTNTCACAACGACAGAAAGATATATGCCGTTCCCTTCCCTTCCCTTCCCTTCCCTTCCCTTCCCTTCCCTTACCTTCCCTTCCCCTCTGGTACTACACAAGTCCCATTTTAGGAATTAAAGCCATGATGAATCCAAGTATTTTCAGCTCAGGAATGTAAATAATTTCAAACCAACTGACCCACACAGGGTGAGGACAGGGTGTTATCTCGGCTGCTGTTTGAACTACCCATGCTTGGAGTGCTGCCCTTGGAACTGATGCTACGGAAAACTCTGGAGTTCTTCTCCCAGCCAGTGGGGCTTGGCCGAGCGCTGCGTGCCGCCCTGGAGCTGACAAACCGGCAGTGTCACTTCCCACACCCTCTGGACCACAGGCTGCTGTCCAGCCTCCCATCCCCCCTTCAGCATCACATCCCACCTTCCTGAGGTCACTGCCGGCCCCGATCAGCGCAGCCCTCCCCTCCCCGTGGCTCCGTCTGGAAAGCGCTGGGTTGTGGCCTCCGCTTTGTCCCCCTTGGGAAGCATGTGCCTGTCTGAATCCTGTGAACCCCCGTGCCCGCCGGGAGCACACGCTCCCGGGGCCGTGGCCGGGGTGAATGCGGCTGGGCATAGTCTGGGGCTGCGCTGCAGTAGCTGGGCAACACGGACACAAAAGCGACGCAGGAAGCAGTGCAGACCAGGAGTGCACGTCCTGCCCAGTGGAAAAATGAGAATTTATGATCCTTGGAAACATAAAACTGTTCACTGGAAAGCAGAAACCGAAGAGGGAGTACAATAGGCAAGGAGAATGCTGGCAACATACTCAAAGTCTTTTTTTCTCATTTAAATGAGCTCCTTCCACCATCCAACAAACTCTCTGTAGATGCCGCAGACCTCTCCCCGCGCACTGAGATGAAGGGGCTGAGGAGCTATCATGGCCCTGCTGGGTTTCTGGGAGTCCCTGGAAAGGCAGCAAAGAAATGTGGCCCCAGTTCATCCCAAAGCATGCCTGGGTGGCCAGCAGTGCTGGCTGACCTGGGGCAGGGGCTGTGAGGAGGATGCTGCCCTGGCTGCAGCAGCTGGAGGCTGATCAGGTAAGGGGAGGAAGGGAAAGAGCTGCATTTTGTTCAGGTCCCCTTTGACACCTGAGGAATCCTGCTTCAAAGCATTCTGATGGACATGGTAACACAGGCCTTCCTCTTCATCCCCCTTCTCCTCATTTGCAACAGATCTTATCCTTGGGAGGTCCCAGACTGCTGAAGTCTCAGACAGCCCTTAAGGATAACTCGATCTTCCCACCTAAAGGTGACATGGCAAAGGACGTGGCTGGAGTTCAGATCTTTCTCTGCGCCAGTCAAAAGGATGTGTAGGAAAAAGCAGTCAGAGTTACAGCCACGGGGGTGAGTAGGGCTCCTGCAGGTGATGGGAGCTGGTGGGGAGCCCAGGGCTAGCAGTGGCTCTTTAATTAGTCTTTTCCACCTCTGAAAACCCGCAGACTGCCCTAGAACAAAGCTTCTTCGCCTGTTTTTAAAAAAGGGTGGGACAAAAGCAGCCTTTTCATTGCCTCCTCCCTGTGGAAGAGATAGTGCAACACTGCTGAGCTCCATCCTGAGAGGCACAAGCAGCCTCACAGCCCAGCACAAGGTGACATCATCTGGCCTTTGGTGCCTCTCTGACAAAAGCACCATTGTGTGTCTGTCACTTCCAGGAGCTCCCTGCTGTCCTCAGGTTTAATAGGGAGCTTTCCCACACACGGCCCTTCAGTCCTTGTCTTGCCAGGGCAGGCCAAGCCCAGCTCACGGGGAAGCTGGGTTTTATTTTCCTCCCCACCTCTATTCACTTTGCAGGAGAAAACAAATTACCTTTTCCATCTGCAGTGCCTTGGATGATTAATTAGCGTTAGTAATGAAGTAGTGTCTCGGGACCCCACCCCAGCGGAGTCCATGTACCAGGCAGTGAGTGCACAGGAGCATGAAAATGTCCCTACCTGAAAAAGCTGCTAGGTTACTGCAGATAAAAAGTGCTAATTTCATTAGAAGCAGGTCAGATTCACCTGAAATAACCCTGAGAAGTGAAACTGCAATTATACCCTGCAATATCTTCAAGTAATTCCATATTTCCCTACAAACATCTGTGTCACAAGGCCCTGCAGAGACGGGCCTGGTTTAGTGCATGTTTCATACCCTAGCTGCCCTCCAGTCCGGTATGTAGGACAAGAGGCAAGTTAGGAGATTGGATTGCTTTAAACCTTGTCCATCAATGTTCACACAACAAAGCTCTGAAGAGCAGGAGCCAGGACTCTGCAGCAAGCTCAGAGCTCCATGAAAAAGCCCCAGACCCCCTGCATGGCTGTGGGAAGGTAACAGAGTATTTTCTACGTCTGTTTCTCACTCACAAAGCAAGGATATTCATTTTCTGCTTCATTCATTCAGTTGTTCTGGTTACAGCCAGTCCCTGCCAAGTGACAGCTACCCAGCACCTCGCTGGCAGGGCCATGCCACCAGATACTGCTTGTACAGACAGGAGCAGGAGGCAACTGAGGATTTCTGCTGCCTGCTCCAAAATTCCTGTTGTATTTTCAGTCCCACCTCTCTCCATGAGCCTGACAGGCCACGGCAGGGGAGATGCTCCTGGCTCAGTTCCTGGTATTTTGGCTAGGCTGTGCAGAGAGGGAAAAGAGGAGCTGGTGTCCTCAGAAGCAGGAAGGGGAGATGGGGCAGGGGTGATTAACAGGGCTGCTTTGCTCTGTCTCTGCAAGTTGGTGTTTATTGCTGGTTTGGAGAGAGAATAAAAAGCCAATTTTGTTCTTCTGTGGCTTTTCAGAGGTGTGTTTGTGATGCTGTTCCTCGGGAGAGCAGAGCATTGTTCAGCCCACGAGCAGTTTGTGGCCATGGGAGCCAGGCAGGGCCCACCACTGCAGTGTGTGGGGCAGGGGCTTAATGAGGGTCCTGGCAGGGACTCACTGGCACGGCACAGAGATGGGGAGAAAACCTAATCCCACTGCCATGCTGAGGCTCTGACAAAGACAGGTGCTGGGATTTTAGGCCTCTAAATAATGCAACACTTTGTGTTTATGTAAGGATGCTATTTTAGTGCAGGTAGTCCAAGGGAAGGGGGATGGCAATCCGGAGGCGGAGGCAGCCAGAGCAGGCTGGGAGCCACGCTGAGTGCAGGGATGGAGAGGGAATGTGGGTGCTCCTGAGGCCCAGGGCAGGCAGGGGAGGTTCAGATGAAGAGGCAGAGAAGTGCCCGCATGTTCAACCTGGTAACCAAGTCCACCCAGCCCTGGTTCCCAATAGGGCCAGGTGTGACCTGCTGGGGTTCTCCATCTCCAGCACTGTGCTGCTCTGCAGCCTCCTCCTGAAAGCCCCGGTGACTTCGGGGTGCGGGGGAGAGGATTCTCAGCATGTCCTTCCAGGGTGGGTACCTATCCAAAGGAGAAGGAGCAATCTAGTTTGCTGTTGAGAATCTGGAGAAGCTACATCTGCATGACTAACACGTGCTCTGTGTAAATGCTGCAGGGAGGGAACATCTCCTGGCTTCCAGACTTGCTATCACACCCCATATTCATCTCGGAGGTGCTGTCCTCCAGCTCTGTGTCTTGCCGTTTCTCCTAGCTACCTACTAGGGAAATTAGCATTTCCTTTGCATATCCACAGCAGAGTCAGGAAGCTGGACTTGGCACCTTTATCTTTGAGCAAGCAGAATCCAAGCTAGAACGAAGACTTGATCTCCATTTGCATTCAGAACCAGCGCTTGATTACAAACTAGACCAGAATGACAATGGGGGGATGCTGAGTGTGCTGCTGTGTGCAGACCAGGCTTCAGGACTCCTTTGCTAGGTGCAATCCATCTTCGTTCTCCTGCAGGGCAAGGAGCTCTTTGTGAGCTCGAGCCCTGGGTGTGCAGCTGGACCTTTCTACACCTCAGTGCCAGCAACTCCCATGAAACAGCCTTGCTATGTACTGGTTTGAGACACTCAGGGACCGAAATAATCTGCTTTACTGCCAGGCAAGGAGACTTTTTCTATGGTAGCTGTTAATACTATCGATCTCCAGTAGTTCCACTTGAGAAAACATTTCTCACAGAAAACCCAGTGACTTACAGTCGACCTCCAGGCGCTGCACTGAAAGAATGTGTTTGCATCTGTGAGCAGCAACAGCGCAGCAATTCCAGCCAGGAACAGGCCATTGAGCTTGAAGGGGGTCAGTCACCACAGGGCCACAGGGACTGTGTGGGTAAGGCCTGTTAGTAAAGACTTGGCGTGCAGTACTGAAAGATCCTGCTTCCTTAGGAAAATCAGCAGCCAGGCCCAATGCTCAGATGCAACTGTTAAGAGGGATTTTCTAAAGCACACAATTCCTAATTCCCGCTGACATCAGAGTCTTACTGACATCAGAATCTTGGTTATCCTTGGTTGTCCTGAACAACATGCAGGGCACAAATGTCTTTTGCAATCTGCCCACAAGCTCTTGTATCAAGTGCATTCCTGGAATACAGCAGAAGTGAAGACAGGAGGGAGCTCACCCCTCTCCTGCCAGGCTGCCCTAAGTATCTCCCAGATGTGCAGCCCTGAGCAGAGCCAGGCACAGCACAGCTCCACACGCCGCTTCTCTCCAAGTGGCTCTTGCTTAGAAATTACTGAGTGCTAATAAAACTGCAGTTCCAAATTTAAAGGAAAGTCTTCTGGGTTCTACTCAAATTGTCCATGAAACTTCACTCAAATTTGGAAACAAGACTGCTACTGTAAGAGAAAGAAAATTCAAGTCTAATTGTGTCATTTCCAAAACTCCAGAATATTAAGCAGTTCAAGGACTCTATTAGCCTCAGGGGAGCTACTGACATTAGTGAATCACGATGAGAGAAAAGCCTGGGTTTAGATATGGAAATTATGGAAAAAGAGGGTTTTATGCTCTCAGTATTTATTGTCACTGAGGTCTTGTCACCAAAACTGTACCAGAACTTCACAGGCCCCTCTCTCTCCCCAGCGCTGTTCCCTGTGTCCCCGGGCCTGCAGTGGTGTCAGCAGCGAGGTGTGAAGCTGTGGACATCAGTGCACCCTGGACTGCTCACACACAGGTCAGTGATTAACCCCAAACCGTGTTCCCTGCCCCAGCTCACAGCTCCTGCCACCAGCTGGGATGCAAGGAGGCGAGACCAGCAGGAGACCAGCACTGCCCTGGGGGGAACAACGTGAAAATAGGAAAATGTGCCTGGGATGGAAGTTTACGCCCTGTAATCATTAACAGCAGGACAGAGCAGGTCCATGGTGGTGTGGGATCACTGAACCTTTAGAGCTCCGTGAGCTGTGTGTGGCTCTGCAGTGGGTAAAGGACACTCCACGGGTAGCAGGTGGCATTTGGGCCTGAAGGGTACCCGTGTGCCTTACACTCTCCTGCAGCAGCTGTGACTGCCTCATCCTCCACCACGCTGCACCTGGTCTGAACACGTCCCTCCGCTCTTCTTCATCTGACAAAAAGAATTTGATTTTTAGGAAGAAAACCCTGGAGCTCAGAGGGTTTGGTGGGATTCCAGGGAGTACATCGGACCTGGCTGTGCAGGGAACAGGGCGATTCAGGGCCCTGCCCTGGGACGCTCCCTGCAGTGCACAGGGCCACATCCTGCCCTCCAGCAGATCTACCCAGGCAGGATCTCTGCAGCAGCACTGACAGAAGGATGGAGGAAGTGACTCAGGTGTCCTGAAAGCTGTCAGGCGGCTGCCAATTAGTCCAAATAACCCATCTGGTCCAGGGAAAGGACATTTAAAGAATGTCTAATCACTGCTGCAGGAAAGAAAGAAAACCATTCCATAATGCCTTAAAAAAATCCCTGCTCCCTCATCAAAGCATCCTTCCTTCAAGGGACCCATTCAAGACTTTTGTGCTGTGGATTTTTCACACTGTTATTTGGTCAAAACATGAAGTAGCTTGTCAAAGTACTACGTAAAGTAACATGGATTCTGTTTGCCTTCAGGCCTCATTTAGTACAGAGCAAAAGCAGATTGAAGAAAGCAAGCGTAGAACCAAGCTATTGTTAGCAAATCTTATTTTACTGGGCTGAATTTGGCTTTGTGGTCACAGTCCCTCAGGGTCCCTCTCCTCAGAACACTGGTCAGTAAAATACAAAGGGACCTCGCATGTGACAAAGTCAGGACAACATCTGCAGGGGCACCCACTGTTGTGCACTGGGTCCGGCCTTCCTCCTGTGTCCAGAACAGACTCAACCTCAGAACCAGAAAGGCTCAGTCAAAGCATGAGGTTACACTGTAGCCACAGGCTGATTTATTTTTTTAGATTTTTCTCTGCAGGGAGAGAGACGCATGGGACAGATTTTAAGTGTTTGTATCTTCACGGGCTGTTCTGTTTTGTTCCTGAAACACATCGCCCTGCTCCGGTGGAACTCCGCTTGTATTAGCTGCACAAGGAGGGTCTCTGCCCTGCCCCATGGGCAGCCCCAGCTCTGTGCCCCTGCAGCTGTCACTCAGATTTAGGCAGCTCCTCGTTACCAAGCCAATCCGATGTGCTCTCTACACTCTGGTTACCTTCTCAATTACATTTTTTCAGGCACCAACAAAGAAGCAGCTTTGAGTCTTGGCTGAGTGTTCTTCACCAGAATGTAATTTGAAAGCCATTATATTTCATCTCTGTAATACTCTACAACCAGTAACATAATTGGTGAAAAAGCCTCTTTATTTCAAACTAGATAAAAGCTTTGAAGAGATCTCATACAGTGATATTTTAGCTAGCGAAATTAAATGCTTCAGTAATATAATGATAATACTGTTAAAGCCACTTTATTTTACAATTAAAAGGTACCTGCTTCATTGCCAAGATTCAGCATCAGACAAAAAGCTCTGTCTTGTTCTATTTAGCACTAACATTTTAATTTAGCTTTTATCCATTTAAAGGCTGCTTTTATTAGCCTTCAACTGAACTCCAATCCACCATGACTCTTATGCAAAACAGAATGAATGTGCCTGACTGGTTCCACCCCCTCGCTGGAGAAGCCATGGAGTTCTGAGGAAGGCACTAAAGGTCGCCGTTGCCTGGAGATGACACATTTCACTGACTGATCCCTCCACCCATCTGTTATCAATCCTGCACCGCGCACTCTGAACGGGATGGAAGAACTGAAGCATCTCTAGTCACCGGCCACTCCTCAAAAACTGGGTCAAAGCACGTGGCTACTGAAAAAGCCCTAAGCTGCCTTCTGGCACAGTGGCCCGTATTCACAGCTTGACCAGTCCCCGCTCGTTTCAGCTCAGAGGTTAAGTGACAGAAGGTAACTAATTATTCTGTGGCAAGAACTCCAGAGGTGATTTAGGGTTGGAGATGAGCAGGGTGGAAACCTGCAGGAGTTTCTAAGTCAGTGGGGCAGCTCTACGGCACAGTGAGACCCCCCCAAGCAGTGAGCAGAAGGTTGGATTCTTGTGTAATCTCAGAGGTGTTTTTTCCTCTCCTCCCACTCAAGACGTACAAGCAGAGCATAGTCAGTTCTCCACCAGTCACACAATGCTGCCTGGAAACACTGTTCATGATGCCACGGCAGAAACAGCTCATTAGGAGCTTCTTCTCTTTGTTTTAAGACAATACCAACAGCAGAAAATGGGTAAAACAACCTTGGGTTTGTCTGAGCCATGGCAGACTCAATTCTTCTAGAAAGCCAGCTTCCACATTTTGCATTACATCTTTTGTAAAGCTAGGAAAGCAGCTGTGCATGGAGCACACCAGAGCCTGTCAAGGTGACCAGACAACACGGGGAGAGAGGCCTAAAGAGCTGTACCTGCATGACCCACCCTTCCCAACCCAGCCTTTCCCTTCCTTGGGCCTTTGCGGCGAGGGATCTCAGGGAGATCTAGTCCCACTTGGTGTTTTGGCTAGTTGGTGCTGCAGGGCAGACTGGGAAGGGGGAGAGGTTACAGAACTCAGTGGCAGGGCAGGAAGCCCCGCCTGGAGGCAGGATGGGAGCAGGGTGAGGAGTAGTGCCTGGGAGGTTGCAGCTCCTGCAGTCTCCAGCTGAAGCCACTTGTTTTGCCTGGAGAAATGGATTCTTGTCAGACCTTCTGCCAGAGGGCTCACCTCCTTCAGCAACCTGTGCTGCACACAGGTAAGGCCTGAAACGTGTCTATCATCCCTTAAGGTAAGGTGGCATCCCTGTCAGGGCCTTTACCTTCCTAAAGACCAGGAAACAGACAGTGGGAACCAACCCTGGGCCCATCTGCATGTGGAACAGTAAATTGCTTTTCAGTAGAGCCGTGCACTGAACGTGGGGGTTTCAGTGCTGCCTGCCCTGGTAGGAGCAGGTAAGAGCTTTCTGGCAAGGCTCAGGTAGGACCCTCAGAGCACGTGGAGGGACTCCTGCCTCCTGGGAAGCCCAGCCTGATCCCCATCCCCGTGCAGGAGACTCTGCTATAGCTGCAACAAACAGAGGAAAACAAACTAATGAGGCATTAGGGCTAAACTTAGCTGCAATTAACATTTAATTACTATCCTGAAAACACTTGCTGTATTTTGCCAGGGCCTGGAAAGGTAAACCCAATTAGCTTAATCTTGTGTGGTAGAAACCTTAAACTGGTTCAAATGCCTGGCCTCATGGATGGGACCCTGAGAGTAACTGGTGTTTCTGGGACCTGGAGCTGAGCAGTCCTGTGGGCTGGTCACGTACTGCCAGTGTGAAGCTGCAGGAGCCTTTCTTAGGCCTCTGCTCTGGAGAAGAGTCAGAACTGACACCAGACATTCTGCAGAAGCTGCCAGGGCAAGTTTGTACATGCTTACGTGTATTGGTTTGGCTCTCTCCTGGAGGCCATAGGCTGTGTCTAACACTCAGCAGGGTAAACAACCCTTGCACGGTTCTCCAGAGACGCAGGGAACGTATCCTAGAAAAAGATGCTCTTTTGGAGCATACTCTGGGATGAACACATAGTCTTCTGAGTATGGGGGAGAAGGAGGAAGAGATGCTTGTGTTTCACACTCTAACCTTGTCAGAACTGTCATCTGTTTCTCCTGCACTTCCCTGTAAATGAAAGGAAGGTGCATGGTGTTCTGAGAACTAAAGAAAGGTCCACCCTGGCAGTCTGAGGCTGCTGAAATATTTTAAGATACTAGGATTGTTGTCTGTCACAGGCCAGGGCTATCATTAGCTGAGCACTTGGATGCTCTTCCAAAGAGGCTGAAAGGGAAAACCCTTCAGGAACTGCAGCAGAACAAACACTCATCCAACAGCAACAGCTCCTGGCATGCAGCTACAGAGGTCTGCACCCCAGGGCAAGTGCTCCAGCAGTTTGCACTTCCATGTTTGAGCCTGTGCTTCAGCTACAGCTGACCAAATAACTTCATTATAGAGGGAGAGGCTGCCAGACTAACCAAGAAACCCAAAACCTGGGAGTTCAGCTTCTCTTTTTTTTCAGTTCTGATCACAACTCCAGCTCAGATGACCATGAAGCTGGCAGGAAAACATAGCTCTGAATAATAATAACCCAGGAGGGGTTTATAGGCAGAATATGTCAGAGAAATCCATGCAGCAGTTTTCTTGGTGAACTTCTGTAGGGAGAAAGCTGGCTGCCTGGGAAAACTGTGTTCTAGAACAATCTCATGGACAAGCCTATGAAACATCTCTACCTCTGAGACCTTCCACAGAGTAATAAATTAAACTGAGAGGGCTGAAGGCAGTCTCCCTGCCCTCTGCCAGCTGCCCACCTGGTTCCTCTTCTTCTGCAGGAAGAGCAGATAAATCACATCCATATTTGCTCCTGAAGCATTGGAATTTACAGCCTGGCAGGGCTTTAAGTGCAAGGTGCTGTGTGAGCCAGCCCAGCCATGGGACTGGGAGCTGCCGGAGTGCAGAGGCAGGTTCTCTGCAGCTGTCCCTGCTGCCTCTGCTTCACAGGTTTGCGCAGTAGGGCTGTAACTTACTCATCCTGATTTAAATTGCTGTCATGTCACACTTCAACACCACCAGTTGATACTTGGCAGTCAGTCTGACTTACAGTGTGGCTGGATTGCACTTCCTCACTCAAATACCGTGTGGAGAAATTGCAAAGTGCTGAGGCTCTGCTCAAAGATGGATGCAGCAAGAACGATCAGGATAAGAGGGAGGCTGAAGTGAGAACCCAGTTCTCATTCCAAGGAGAGCTCAGGCACTTCTCATGTATCCTGTGCTGAGATTTATTAATGTTTCTGTTTCTCTGGCACACTGGCCTCTGGGGGAAAAGGCTTCTCAATTAAATTAAGCCCAAGAAATGTGGAGGTAACAGAAGACACATTAGTCTGGATGCCTGCCTCCTGTTTGCTCATCCTGGTGTTTGGATGGGCACAGCACCAGTTGGCTGTTCCCTTATAGAATGATTAAATAATCCAACATCTGGCTCCTTTCTGAGTGTTAATACTTGCTTAGGTCCAAGCTAAACCTTCCAAACAGAATTGAAATTTGTAGGCTTCAGAGATTCTTAAGTGCAAATTCCAGGGAAACTGATTCTGTGCCTTAAAGGTAGATAAATGGAGTGTCTCGGGGAATTGCTGGCAGCAGGCTGTCTGTGGGGATGACAGGCTTTGTCACGTACTCCTACTGTGTCCTTGTACAACTCACCACTCAAAATAGCAGCATTTCACTAGGCCTGCTCAGCTGGCTGTAAAGTGCTGGACTGAGGGTAGAGGTGCTCTAGGAAGGGAACAGCTGACTTTCTCCTCTGGCCAGTGCTGGCTCTGGGGAATGCATGCAGGACATGTGGTGATGTTAACCTTGCACTTAAAGCCATCCATTCCCTGGTCTCCCAGGCTAAGATTTTTCCAAGCAACCTCAGCAGCGTCAAGGAAGTGTTTTGTGTTTTACAAAACCCATCTTCACATTAGCTACCGCTCCAACTGCGCAGGAGGAAAGATCTTGTACCTAAACTCCCTGGGGTGCTGAGAAGGCTCCAATACCTGCAGAGGAATCCACTCCAGCAGAAAGCCAGCTCCACCAGAACGCTGACGGAGCACGGGAGCTGCCAGACACCCAGACCTGGATGGCCTCGGGCAGCTGCAGGCAGCAGATGCTGCTCCCTGGGAGGTGGGGGAACACCTGCCTGGGGTGCTCGGAGCTGTGTGATGGATTGGACTCTGCTAAGCAGGCCCTGTCAGGGTACAGTGTACTTATCCAAGCTGCAAACTTATTTCGTCACCTCCCCTGCCAGGGCAAGAGGTGGAGGGATTAGCTTGAACTCTGATCATATAATAACAACATGGCAGCTGTAGGCAGCTAATAATCCACTGGGGGGATTAGCAAACTTAAAGTTGTCTAGCTCTGCATAATGGAAAGCTAAGAACAGCAGCTTCCCTGTTCTACCTATTGCATTTGCATTCTCTCCAGTGGAAGCATAGAACATGATGAGACAAGGCTTTCCAGTCTGTTATGAAATGGGATCTAATGTGTGACTAATGGAGTATTGCTAGCGATTCTACAAGCATCCATTCAGCCCAGGATA
Source organism: Gymnorhina tibicen (assembly GCA_013399875.1). Taxonomy (NCBI): domain Eukaryota; kingdom Metazoa; phylum Chordata; class Aves; order Passeriformes; family Artamidae; genus Gymnorhina; species Gymnorhina tibicen. The sequence goes on from VXAZ01009309.1 coordinate 1,786,069, forward strand.
CGGGTTTAAGCTTTACTAAGAGAGTGCACCTCAAATACCTACTGCCGAAGAGCAGGTCACGATTTCAGCAGGCTAATGCTAAAACTTGTTATTTGAGGCTCTCTGGGAGTAATGTCCTGAAGTCTGCAGGCAGACTGCCCTGCTTATGCATGGAGAATCCCACTGTGCTGAGCCTGGGCTCCCCGGTACAATTCACGTGTAACCGGTAAAAGAGCCCAGCACAAAACACAGAACATGCCAAGAGCAGACTCCTCACCTGCTGTTGCTGCTTTCCTTATGACCCTCTCAGGACACCTGGAGTGCTCGGCGGCTGGAGGCTTTTCCCCCAAGGCAGTTTTGGTGCTTGTATCAATTTACTGATGAGTAACTAGAGTAACCAGCTCTGACACAGCCTGGAAAAGAGAGCTGTGACTCCTCATCCTCCTCCCTGCTCGCTCGTGGAGAGGCAGAAGCGGTGAGTAAGAGCCCTCCCGTGCCGTGGGCCGGCTCCGTCAGCGCCGGGCCGGCTCCCGGCTCCTCCGGTGGCGCGGGGCACGGGGAGCAGCGCGGGGAATGTTGTGCTGGGGCTTGTACTGCGCGACTTTTCCCTTCTGCTCCGCTGGAGAATTCCAGTGGAACACTGGAGCGCACAAAGGATGAAAGCTTCACCACGACATGCCCCTGCCAACACTTGGCAGGGCTGTGGGACCTTACTCGCTCTCGCAGTGCAAACAGGCCCTACCACTCACAATAACACAGGAGCAAAATACTCATTTCCCCCAATAGCTTCTTCCACTGTTTCCTCCCAGTTGTAACTGGTGCTGCTGAGAGTCCATGGGAAAAAACTCTGGTACAGACAAGGCCTCTGCATGCAAATGAACGCTACATAAATAACCCCCATCTTCCCTCAGTTCCTAGGTTGGGTACTCTGTGCACTAGAATTCTCTTCAAAGACCTCCCAGTTCATTCTTTATGCTCTAATTAAGGATCAGTGCCAATTAACTATCTTCAATAGAGGAGCATCTTCCGCTCAGCAGCCAGGAAGTGTCTGAATAAGATCCTGCTGTACAATGTGCACATGAAAAGGGAAGCCCTCCCTTTTTGGAACGGGCTTCCAAGATTAAAAACCCAGTATAGATTACTGGATGCCTACTTTAAAAATCTTGTGTGACAAGATTAAGTGATGGCACCCAGGAATGCAGAATGGGTTTTTGACATGTTTCTCGTGGCACTCAAGTGTGCTATTGCATTGCCGAGGCTCTGAGCTAGGTACCACCGTGGCAATAGCAGGTGTGAAAACAGAATGTGACACTTTATTTTAAGTGATATTAAAATACTGTTTGCTTTTTCTTACAAGGGTGTCATAGATCAGCAGAAGTGCAGTATCAAATCTGATGATAAATATTGATTCAGGAGAAAAATTGCCAACAATTATGCCAGCACCTAAACTGCCCTGGTAGTCTTCACCTATTGCTTTTACTTCCTACAGATATTCACCTGTTCCATAAATAACCAGGCAATTTAGACTGCTGCTGCACTGTGTTCTGAGCAAGAGCTGTGCTAATAGTCTGAGCAGGCAAAGGGAGGGGAATGTCATTTCTAAGCTTGGCTGGAGATGAATACATCAGCTCCCCAGCCAGTTACAGGCTAAGTTTAAAAAGCACTATTCTAAAGGAAAATTAGATGGTTAAACACTGTGGGGGAAGGGGCGAAAAGAGGATAATCCCTTCAAAGCTTTAAATGGAAGATTCTCAAACTTGCTTCAGCTGATGTGAGACATATGAACAGCTTCAGAATTAAGACCCCTGCAAAACTTCAGCCAGACACAACAGCTGCACTGCCTTTTGGGGGAGATGCACTTGAACTGGTTATACACGGAGCAGATGTAAGCCACCCAACCCTGCTAATCACGGCTAAATCTGGGGACCATTCACAGGTTTTTTGCCCAGGCTGCTCTGCAGAATAAAGGGGCAAAGCAGGAAAAGCGCAGGCTTGGTGATGAGAAACAGGAGCTGTAAAACTGTACTGGAGGATGGGGAAAGCAGCAAATTATTCTAGGAGCAGCAGAATCCACAAAGTCTAGTCAGATAGGATTTACATCAATCACATCTGTCAGGGCACTGGTATTTCAATATATAACACAATATATTTGGAGCTGTCAATGAACTCAAGTGCTTTTGTGGAGCACATTGTGTACAGCTTATTTTTCACACACACAAAATTCCAAACAGGCTAAATAAATCTCTTAGGTTCAAGGAGAAGCCCCATGGCTGCTCAGCACAGAAGAGGGGGTTACATCTGAGTTTTGATAACCGGTCCCTTTGCCGAGAGCACAGGATGGGCCTGTGCTAAGATGCCTTGGGAATTTCTGGAGAAGCTTGTTGCAAACCTGATTGTGCTGAGATTTGAGCTCCAGATAGGAAGGGCTGGAGGGAATGCGGAACAGTAGATTGCAACCAAATGACTCCAGGAAGCGTAACCTTTAACTGTGCGCGGGGCTCAGCCGTTCTGAACTTACCCGGATCCTTCTCATGGCCGCCACAATCTCCACGCGGCTGTTGGGCCTGGGGACATCCAAGCTCCCGATGTACTGAAAGACACAACGGTGAGATGTCTGTGCAGTAATGCACAAGTTCTTGGTGTGGGCTTCCTCAAAACAGGCAGCGTTTCTCATTTATTTAGTCCCTCCTTGGTTAGACTCCTTTGACCCAGGACAGGATAGGAATATCTGTTGTAGATAATGTTATCAAGTCAGTGATTTCTGAGGTCGGGTGTGAGGCTCTGACCTCACTCAGGTTCTGGATGTGCCTTTACCAGTGCTTTCCAGGGCAAAGTCTGCTGCTAATCGAGTCATGATCCCGTGTGTCTGAAAATGGGACTGGCTATGCTTTGTTCTTCCTTACTACACCTGCTCAAAACTAAAAGCACGTAAGAGCTGGAAAGCTGCCAGGATGTGCAACAAACACCTTTCCTGGAAAAGCCTTGTGATTCTAGCTTAAGTTTTCAGTCTGGACCATCCTTCCTCTGGATACTGCTGTGCCTGCTTGGTTGGACCAGCTCAGCTGTCTGCAGAATCCTGGTAAACCCACCCAAATCTGTATCCTACAACCCTGTTTTTAACTCTGCCTAGGGGAGCTGCAGTCCTAACCAAGCTGCATTTCAGTGTCTGCACCAGTCCTAGCAGGGTCTCTCACTGGCATCTGAGATGTGGCAGATGGCAGTTCCCATCACCTCCACCTCTACCACTGCACCCCAGCTACAGCCTCCTTGAGCTGGTTGCCTGTTCTCCTGGCAGTACGCTGCCCATGCTCCACAGGTTATCATGGAAGACCTGCAGGCAGCTTCCTGCTGCTGGCATTTCTCCCTCCTGTGCTGCCTGTACTCTCCCCTTGTGTGCCAAGGCAGAACCTGCTCGTGCACCTGTTGGCAGGAGGCAGCAGCTGCTGCACGGTGGCACCGGTGACGGCACACGTGGCACGGCCGCACAGGAGTGCCCCGCGCTGCCGAGCGGAGCAGGCGCAAAGCTGCCAGCTCAGCCCTGGGAATGAGGAAGATGTGTGGCGTCCTGGACAGTCACACCGCGTGGGGAGCAAAGGCTGCTGATGCTGTAAAGTGGTGTGGCTCAGCTCTGAGGGAAGACCTGCACACCCGGGGCGTGTTGGTGAGGACAAGGAGAACGACATCTGAGTGAGAGGGCGAGGGCCTGAGGACAGCGTGTGCTGGGAGGGGCCCTGGCAGCTGAGGGCAGGTCCTGGATTTGGTGCTGGTGGGGGCCCAGTGGGGTCCGTCAGCTCCCTCAGGGTAACACAGCCCATCTCTGCTGTTCGTGGTGGGGCACAGAGGGCAGCTCACAGAGTTTAATGACCCTTTGCATTTGGAGCATTTGGTTCATGAACCGTATCTGGTTTTTAGAGTGCGGTTACAAGTTGTTGGTTTTTTTGGAAGTTGTTTCCTTGTGGAGAGGAAAAGGAGCAGCTAATCAGGAGGCCCCTGCAAGCATTCAGGGTGATATTATATGTATGAACAGAGACAAAATAATTCCCCAGAACAGACCCATAGGTATTGCTGTTACTGACACAGTTCTGGATTTATTTCTCCGCTGTACTACTTGCAGATTGCAATGGGTTTTATCTTGTAAAATGTCTACTTAAAAGGGCTTTCAGAGATGAGCTCTCCTGGCTCAGTATCTACTGCTCTTTCTCCTGCCTTGAAATAAACACCATAAGCAGTCTGAAAGGTCATCTGGCTTTGCTGCTGCTTCTGTAAATGCCTTTTTAAATGGCATTTTTAAGAGCAGTTAAATTCAGCTATAGCCTTTGGTAAACCACAGGAGAACCAAGCTCAGAGCACGAGAGCTTGAGGGCAGCAGGGAGGGGAGAGCAGAGCCAGGGCTTCCCTCTGGGCTGGTGGGGAGGGCAGAGCTGTATTGTTGTGATCTGTGGCCTCTCTGGTGTGCAGATCTTCCCTGCTCCGCCGGGGCTGTCAGGACAGTCACGGGTAATCCAGATGAGCTCCCTGCAGCTGGCTGGCCTTTTGTCTGCCAGCAGCAGAGCTGCAGTGGAGAACAGGCCATGCTCCTAATGATAAATTAATTGGGGCAGAGGACAGCTGGGACTGCTGGGCTAGAGGAGATTCTTTCAAACTCCCTGCTCTGGTCTGGCTGCAGAGTTTGGGTACCTGTGCTCCCACCCAGAGCCATGAAACTCATGAAACAGCACACGAAGCTCTGCCCAAACAAGCAGCTCCCAGTACTGACCTCCTGAAGATTATAGGGGAAGGAAGGCAGTTTGGAATGTGGAGATTAGAGAGCGAGTGTGGTCAGTAAGATTGCCTGGTGCGAGACACCTGCAGCCAGCTGCAGCCTTGTCATTGTCAGCGTCGCAGCTGACTGATGTGCCCACAATGAGCAGCGTAATTGGAAGAGACAGACTGTAAAGCAGAACTGAGCAAGCATGTTACTAAGGTAATGTAAACCCCATCCCAGACCCACACATCCTAACAGTGTGTTATCCACTCGCTAGCTCTGGATGCCTGGAGCTGTCAATCTGAAAAGCCAGTTTCACTCAGTTAAAGGTAGAGTTGCTTCCCATCTTTTAAAAATCAAATTAAGGATTTTTCTTCTCCTCAGCAGTCTGCAGCACAGCAAATGTTAATTTAAATGGAGGAATCACAGATTAAATGTTTTCTTCCCTAAGGAAGATAGATTTTTAAAATACATGATTAGCTGTCTATTCAGATTCATCCTGTATCCTGCTTAAATCTTACAGCTCTTTCAGCAGGAAAACCAAGAGGCACAAAATCCGTATTTCAAAGCTTTATTGGAATGTATATGCCCCTTCTTTCCAGCTCAGGAGACAGCAGGCGTGAATTCCATTTCTAATCTGTGTTAGGCCACCTGCAAAGAGGGGAAGGGAGCCTGTGAGTTGCTCCAGCAAAATGCAATTCTTCTTGTCAGCTGAATTATAAACCCATTCCCCATGCTGTCTACAGAATGCCAATTCCAATGGAGTCACTTTCTGAGAGTGCTGCTGTGCTGCCAGGCTGTTCTTCACAATCAATACGGAATTTCTGACAATATCAGTATTTCTTTCTGATGCCTGAAGGCTGCAGACCTTGTCTGTCCAGCTTTTCATGCAGGGAAGGAGTCAGCTGGAGTAAGGCACTGTTATTTAAGCAGCACATAGCAGTCTGCTGGTTTCCAGGGAAATAGGGAGCTGTCACCCCGCCGTGGCAGGACAGGGCAGCCCGATGGGGGACAGGACAGGCACTGGATCAGGCAGGGATGAGCACCTAGGACAGCATCCATGGTGCCGTCAAGAGGGGTCATTCCAGAGCAGTCCCCAAATGAAGTGCACGCGGCAGCGTCTAAGGATTACACAGCTGCAAAAATACTAGGAAAAGAGCAAGAACCTGTTTGATTGTGCTAATTAAACGTACGGCTTTCATAACTGATTGCTGTTTTCTCTAGACTCCCTCAGCGTGGCCCAGGGGCACTTCCAGAGCTGAAGAAAAACCGTGGCAGGGCTGGGGGGGCACAGCGAGCCCCGGCCTCGAGCCACGGGGCCATCGGCCCGCGGCCAGTGGGTGCCACACCGGTAGCTGCTGGACAGCACCGGACCCCAGCCCGCGGGGACCCCGAGCCCGCAGAGATCCCCAGAGATCCCTCTCTGCAACAGCCAAAGAGGGGGAACCCTCCCGGGGCTTCGCTGCCAAGGCCCCCCGAGCGCGGGGGCCGCGGCGCCGTGACAGGCGGGGGGAGCCCGCCGCGCCCCCCGGCCCAGGGGCTGCGGAGGGGAGCGCGCCCGGGGCTCACCTTGGCCTGGAAGTGGATGCCGTGCTGAAAGGCCTCCTCGTTGTGCAGCGGGACGCGGGAGTCGCAGCCATCGTCCACCAGGTTGTACCGGTTCTTCACCGGCATGGCGGCGGGCGGGCGNATGGGGGAACGCTGCGGGAGCTGGGCCTGGTTTGTCCGGAGAAGACTGAGAGGGGATCTCATCAATCCATACAAATATCTCCAAGGGGTGACAGAGGATGGGGCCTGACTCTGTTCAGTGGTGCCCAGCAACAGGACGAGGAACAATGGCCATAAACCAACACACAAGAAGTTTCACCTCAACGTGAGGGAGAACTTCTTTTCACTGAGGGTGGCGGAGCACTGGAACAGCTGCCCAGGAGGGGCTTGGAGTCTCCTCTCTGGAGACATTCCAGACCCACCTGGATGTATCCCCGTGTCACCTGCTTCAGGTGACCCTGCCTTCGCAGGGGGGTTGGACTGGGTGATCTCCAGAGGTCCCTTCCATTCCCAGCCGTTCTGTGATTCTGTGGCTGGCGTTTGCTTGGCTGCTTCTCCTGCTCCTGGCCTTCAGCACCTTTGTTTGGGTAATCCTGGATCCAGCCTGGGCCCTCTGGAGGGAACAGAGCCCCCTGAATCAGGAAGGAGGTTTGGCCTTGCAAAGGCAGCTCTGCGGGCATGGCAGTGAACACACGCAGCACTTGGTGGAAGTTTGGTCACGGAGGGTTTGTCTCTCCATGTGTCTAGGATGTCCTGGCCTGTGGGTGCCATCTGAACACTGAGGAGCCGTTTCATACCCTCCGAGGGCACAGAATGCCAAACCCATGCTGTAAATGTCTGTTTTCCAAGTTAGAAACTCTAAACAGGCAATATACAAAACGATCCAGAATCACTGCAGCTCCTGAATGAGGGGTCACCTACACTGTGTATGTCCCGTGTCAATGTGACTCACAGCTCTGTTAGTAATTAGCACATGCCCTCTCTCAGAATCCTGGCGCACAGTCGATGCCCACTGTGTCACTCGGTACACTCTCAGGATTTGTGGGACCCCGTGTGCTCACAGTGTTCTTTCCTTCCAGCTTTGTCTAGGTGGCAAGGCACTGCCAGGCCCAGGTGAGCCCTCACGGACGCCACTCTGGGACACCTGACACATCCGAGTGTGCCATTCCTCAGTGGGCACTAGCACAGGTAAGGGATGAGGCCTGTGCACAGCTGTGATGGCAAGGCCCAAGGTTTGTCTTCTGACTGTTAGTACAGCCACACTCCATTTATATGTGGAATGTGAATTGTGTAGAATCCAAAGGGTGGAGGGTTACATGTGCGCCAGTGGATCTCATTTGGGTTCCCCCAAATTAATTTTTGAGTCATAAAAATGTGATGCCAGCCAGATGTTTGAACGTTTTTGGACACCACCTTTTATGTGGCTTTTGCATTAGCAAGAAAGAAAAGTTTGACCACAGGCAGCCAGTGCATAGTTCCCAGGATCCATCTCAAGAGCATAATCACCCTGAGCTTCTTGGCGTTTCTGAGTACTTGTAAGTCAGTGGGAGATGGGCAAGAGCCAAAAATCCAGAAACTTATAATTAAGAGGGGGAGAAAAAGCCCAAGGAATTAATATTGGTTCACAGACTATGACCCTACATGTTCAAGTATTTTGAGGTATTAGCAGCTCTTTTTGGGGAGGGTTCTGTGGTCAGCCTTCTGTCTTTGTGAAATTTTTCTGTTTCCAGACAGGCTTCTTTTCTTCCAATCTATAACACTGCATTACCTTCTCATTTAAATATTCACAAGTTTATGCTAATTCCACTTTTATACAGCATAACTCAATATGGGTTTTGTCAGTTGGTTTCTGTCCAAGATGCTCCTCTAGATACACATCTCGCCTGCAGATGCATCGGTTTAGTTCTTTGTTGGTGATTTTTTGTGTGGTCTGTGCTGATGTTTAGTGCATACTTAGAACATTTCATGGTACTTTTCTTATCTTGTACATGTCTCGATCAAAAAAATAACTGTTGACCTGAATGAATAACCTAGATTTTGTGTGCAAATGTCCTTGGACTGATTGAGCAACATTCAAGTCTTTGGTTCTCCTGACCCCAAGGAGGAGGAGATGCCACCCAGTCAGGCTATGCTCATGCTTCCTTTGATGCTAACGCCAGCAAAGCTCAACTCATATGGGGAAAAACCTAGCACAGCCACTACTGGTGAGTCTCTACATTGATTCTGCAATGCTGCATTTCAGCTGAGGCGTGCAGGAACCTGCCACCGTGCTGAGCTGCTCAAAGCTTCTCCTCATTACCCTCCCATTGCCACAAGAGCATTCCTATATACGTGGGAGCATATGGACTTCACTTGGGATAGTTAAAGTTTTAAATCTGATAGAAAGAACAGGATGAAATAACAAGAATGGTCTTTTTAATTCCATTCTGGTGCTCTCCAGGATCCCTCAGATTATAAAATCCTTTGGGTAGGAGGAAAGAAATATCTCATGGGAATCCTGAGAAAAAGAAGGCAACGGTTATTTAATAAAGCTTGCAGTGCCAGTTTCTGTTAGATCACAATTGAATGGAGGTGTTTAATACTCCCTGTTCATGAACTTCTGTGAACTTTTCATAGGGCTTAAATCTCCTGAGGTTAATGGTTTGGATCTGTGTTCGAGAACTGAGTTTGAAGGCTGCCAAACTTAAAAAGCTATTAATTTTCTAGTTTGTTTGTTGGGCAAAGAAAATTCTTTGACTCCACTGGAAGTAAGAAAGCTGTATGCCTTTTCTTCTGGACAATCAAACTGGGCAAATATGTGGAATGAAGCATTTACACAGGACATCGTCACGGATTTAGTATAAACAAACCCTGAGTAGCATTGAACAGTTGGCCAAACCTCATGGTGGGTGTTTGCATCACATGGAGGTACTGAGTGAGTTATTCCTTTGATGTGCAAAGCACTCACAGAAAGTCCCGTTTCTCTGAACACAGTAGGAGTGAAGCCCCAAGACAGCTTCTTGGCTCGGAGCTGCAAGTGTTTTTGCAGGGAGCAGGTTTGTATCAGCTTTCTCTCTCGGGCACAGGCTCCCAAGATTTCTTTCCTTCTCTTTCTCTCACATGGGTGCACATTTCTGCCTGCCCCATACTCTGCATGGAAGTCCCTCTTCTTACATAGCTTCATTTTTTGGAGAGACCTCGAATGTGGGGTAAATCGGGTGGTGGGTTACATGCAGGGTGTTCTTTAATCAGTTCCTTGGTTGGTTTGTAAGGAAGGGAGCTTTTGCTCCTGTCTGATCCTGTCTGGTTTTCCCAAACCCACCTTCACAACTCAGATAAAGGAGTTTTAGAGGCACTGCACCCTTTCTGCTTTCCAGAGGAGACCCGGTCTTGATGCCATGGAATTTTCCTCCCTTCTGCTAACCCTTTTAAGAACTTATTTTTGCACAGCAGAGTTGCAGAGATTTTAAATGATAAATAAGATGTGACGTAGGAAGAGCAACCAGACAGACATCCAGTAATGGCAGACAAAACCTCTGTTACAGGAGAGCACTTCCAAATCACACGTAAGAGCTGAGAGGTCTGTGCATGCTTACTGTGCTAGGAGATCTGGGTTTGTCATGCCACTTAATCAACATTATTAATATTTACTTGTGCTCATGCAATTCTTAGAGCAAAGTCTCCAGTGTACTAGCACACCAGGAAACTTCCTAGAAATGCTGCTGTGGGATGAATCATGGAGGCAAGAACAGATAAAACCAGCTACTGTGACTGAATTGTGTGATGTTACCCCCTGATGCACTGGGGATTTCAAGAACACTGAGAAAACTCACAAACAAAATCTGTGAGTCTCTTGAGCTGACACACGACGTGAACTCAGAGGTGACATGTGGAACTCATGGTTTCAGCCCCCTCAGTGAGTGTCATACGTGTCCTCTGCGAGCACAGGGGCTGCTCGGTGAGATGATTATACCAGATTTGTGTTGCTCAAGAAGAAACAGAAGCTTAATGTCTCGGCGGTTCAGCTCCGCAGCGCGGCCAGGCAATCTGCCCATCAGGACTGCAAACCTCTTTCATGCATGGCCAGCTCCAAAGGGCTCTGCAGCAGGACTTGGCAATGAAAAATGTCATCTACAATTATGCATATTTTCATCATCTTCTATCATGCAAATTCCCCCACCCCAAATATGCACCAAATGTTTTGTTTGCATATGTAGGTCAACCACAAATCATCTGTGGTCGAACATAAACATGGGCAGCACGGGGTGATGTATATGGATTTAAATCCAGGCTGAAGCATAACTCCACCACGGACATTTTCCAAGTGGAGTCTGTTTACTAGATTTGTTTTCTTCTGACTTTTCATTTTATAGAGCATTGCTTTCTCATGGATTTGTGAAAGAACAACTGATGGGAGATACTCACCATTGTTGCAAAAGGAACTATTAACTTCAGACACAGATGGATAGTTCTTCATGAGTAACTTCTTTTTTTTAATAATAGCTTGAGGAATGTGTTCTTTTTCAAAAGGGTACGCTAATGTATTTCTGCAAATTTGCCACTGGCAGGAGGCCAGTTTTATATGATATTTTAAAAACATGGTATGTTCTTTTTGCAAATCACACGCTACTTTGTTTTTCTTGTCTTGGCTATCTTTAGAAAAGAATACAGTTATTGTCCTTATGATGCTACATAAAAGCTGAAAATATTGATCTGAACTTGGAAACAAAAAAGCTTACTAGAAGAAGGCAAATTTATTAGTAAAGAAAGATGTTACTTGTTAACCTCATAAGCTTGATGCGTTCACATGCCCAGCTCATGAATTCCATATACCACAGGCTGGCATCCAGCTCACCCTCAGTGCGAGCTGCTGGGATCAGCACAGCGTCGTGATGGAAAACTCACGCTGTTCACTTTGCTGCATCTGTAAAACTGCTTTATTCCTGGATTCCTCCTTGGATCTGGCAGTTACCTGTGCACACACAGACGTCAGGTAAGTGACAATTTTGGGTAAATGAGAGCGAAGTTGTTAGTCTGAGAGACAAATAAAATACTGTACAGTCAAACAGTATCCTTCCCCACTCCCATAAAATTAGGCCAGTACCTCTGTTGTATTTGATATCCTGAATTTAATTAATGAGAGCATAGGGACATTACAGTTCCCCTGGATGGAATACGCATTCTCGTTCACTTATTATCACAAGATAGTAACAATCTGTTCTTATCAACAACTCCCCCTGAGCAAGGGTCTCAGGAAACAACCTTGTGTTTAAGAGCACCCCATAACTCTTAAATTTCCCCTCTCCTCACAGGGGACAGATGATCTCAAGTTTCCCATTTCTCTCCTGCTGCTAGATCCAGCTTGCTGTATTCAGCAGGATATGCTCTCCTTCTGCATTACCCTGTGCCTCATTACTGCCCAACCTATATTTTACTCCCCACCTTGCCGTACCTGAATGCCACGTACAGTCCGACCCCACGCTGCACACTGCAGCCCATCTCTATTTATCCCAACAGGAAATGAAGGTTTTATCCACGCAGCACAGGCAAAACAGGTATCGGATCTATTACAGCCTCTCTGGTAGAGGAACAACTAGTCTGTTATTAGTCTGTAAGAAACGTGGATGTATGATAATTAGCTATAAAAATATTTCCCCTTTGCAGTCATTTTGTTTGGTATTTCCCATGCTCCAAAGCCTCTTAATGCTTTGGCCCCTCTTAACTCTTTCCCTGGCTTTCTTTCAGCGCTGCTGACATTGCTGAGGATAAATCTCTGTGTTAAAAATATTCATCTGGGAGCCTGGCAGTAAAATAAGAGAAAGTCAGAGTCAGGTCACCACTTTATAACACACTCCAACATCTTTGAATTGCTTTTCTTACAACTGAATTTTTATGCCAATGTTGAGTATAAGCAAAATATTAATTTTTCTACCCGATTTGTACCTGCTCATGGAAGAGGTTTGGAACGAGATCATCTTTAAGGTCCCCCCCAACCCAAACCTTTCTGTGGTTCTGTGATCTGATGGTGGTGGTGAAGCCAAGGATGTGCCTTCAGTGATGGACATGGAAAAGACACCACCCAGACAGCTCACGCTGCCAACACTACCAGCCCCTCTGAGCTCCTGCTGGAACATGGAAACGCTCCCAAGTTTTTAATTAAAAACTGTCACAGCGATAAAAAAATAATGCACATCTTTTAATAGCAACATGAGAGCAACTGAGAGTGAGCTGCCTGACCTCAGCCTTCCTGGTCACTTCACGTTGCAAGACACAACTCTGTTTAATTAATTAATTACTTTCTTCGTTGTCTGCAAGGGTAAGTGATGGAAAATTGGTGAGGCACTGAAAAAATAAGGGTCTTGACACGACCTTTTAATTTTACCTCGCAGCTAACTGGCAGAGCCAACTTTTTCTGCATTTATTTAAATTTTGCCGTAGATTAAATAATTTCTGCTGATATCCTGTTTCAGTCCCGTTCCAGATCACGACTCTGGTGATCGCTCCTTCACACAGAACCCTGATTATTCCTGTTTTTTTTTCCTCCGAGTCTCGCCTCTCAGCCCGAATTCCTTGCATCCCGGCTGGATTTCCCAGGGCGCAGCGCCACCGCCTGCCCACAGCCCTGCGCTCCCCGGATCCCATAAACCTGGTGTTGCTCCAAGAGCCGCTTTACTGGCACGTTCTCAGTTCCACTGCCTCATGACTACACCGTGAGGGATTCCTGGATCACAGAGCTCTGGAATGGCCTGGGAGGGAAGGCGCGTTAAAGATGATGTAGCTCCAACCCCCTGCCATGGGCAGGGAACCCTCCAGCTCGCTCGGGTTGATCACGGAGCTGCTGTTAAGGTTGTTCATTCCATTACTGGCAGTGTAAAAGCCGTTTTCGTATTTTCGTGCTGTGCCTAAGAGTGTTTAAAATCCGCAGATGGGGCTCTCCCAGCATCGGCTCAGATGAACCTGAACGGACCGCGGGAACGCCCTTTGTGAGAGGCAGCGGTTTGAAACGGCGGCGAGAGCCCCGCCTCACATGCAAACCTTTCCGCCACACGGTAAGGAGCGGATCGAGCGCCTGAGCCACCCGGGCGCGGGGTTCGGTGGCGAAGGGCACGGCGGGCACCGCGCCCGCCCCACAGCCCGGCTTGAGGCGGGGCCGCCATGGCGGGGCGGGGCCTCGCACGCTTCCAACATGGCGGCCCCGCCCCGCGCGGTTCGAAATGGCCTCCCGGGCGGGGCGGGGCCTCTGCCCGCGCCCAAAATGGCAGGGGCGGCGTCATGCGTCACGGCGGCGGGGCGGGGCCGGCGGCCCAGCCGCCAATGAGGAGGCGGCGCCGCGAACCCGGAAACGCGATCGGCCAATGGGGGCGCGGCGCGGGGAAGGGGCGGCCAATAGGGACGGGCGAGGAGCGGGATGGGGGTGAACGGCAGCCGCTTCAGCCAATCAGAGCGGGCGCTGGGCGGTGCTGGCCAATGGGAGCGGGAGGGAGGCGGGGAGCAGCGCGGAAGTGAGGAGCGGCTGCTCCAGCCAATCAGGACGCTGCTTGGAGGCGCAGCAGCCAATAGAAAGAAGCGGGGGGCGGGACGAGGCCGCTGAGCCAATGGCGGCGGGGTAGGGGCGGGACACGAGCGCGGAATTGATTGACAGCAGAGCCATCCAATGAGATCCCAGCGCTGGACGCACCACCCAATCGGAAAGGCCGGTAGGCGGGACGCAAAGCGCTCGGCCAATCACGCTCCGGAAAGAACCCGGAAGCGGAAGGCGGGACTCCCGCGGGAGCGACCAATCAGGCGGCGGCGCGGGAAGGGCGCAGCCAATGGGAAGCGAGGAGAAGGGCGGAGCTTGNACGCGCAGGGCTCGGCCGGGCGGGTGGCGCGGGACAGGGCCCGGCGGGCCTCGGGCCGCCGCAGCGGGGGCGAGAGCGCTCGGAGGCCCGGGGTCACGGTGGACAGTTCCAAGGCCAAGACCTCTCTGGACGCCCTGAAAATCAGCCTGCGGCAGCTCCGCTGGAAGGAGGTGAGCGCCCGGCAGCGGGACCGGCTCTCGGGGAACCCGCGGGGCCGCGTCCCCATCCCTGCCCCTGCTCCGGCCTAGCGCCGGTCGTGCCGAGACTCCCCTCCCGTGCCTCGGGTCTGCCCCCGGCAAAGCCTTTCCCATCCCACTCCTCCTCCTCCTCCCGTGCCTCCCTGAGGGCCGCTGCAGCCGGGGGTCTCCCGGCTGTGCCACCCTGACCCTGGGGCTATTTCTAGCCAGATGTCGGGTCCGGAGCCGATTTGATTCATGACCACGACTGCCATGGCCAGTTACGCAAGCCGGAACAGGGGTAATCGGGTATTGCGCTTCCGAGCTTAAACTGATCACGGAAAGGGCAAGAAAGAAACCTGCTCCCACGGGGAAACGTTTGACGCGTTGTGTAGATTTGCATTTCTTCCCTCCCACCGTTCCCTCAGGGCTTGGGTACGTGGGCCTGGCTCGGGACAGCGGACAGAAAGGTCTGGCCCGGCAGATCAAAGCCGCTGCCTGAACCCGCGTTAAAGCGGCTGCCCTTGTGTCCAAGGCGTGTCAGAGAGCACGGTGTATGAGCGCAGTAATGTTAAGCCAGCTGATAATGCACACATAACAGGCTTTAGATTGCTAATTTACTTTATGTAGAGCAGCTATAGCTATTTTTTTCTCCTGCTGCTCGAGTCATGTGTTTTCTCGTTTCTTTGTGGGGATTTCAGTGAGTGCCAGTATGTGCTGAACTGGAATCAGGACAATAGGGGAGCTGGCACAGAACTGATGCTTTGCAACTCCTTATTTAAATCCTGGAGAGATTTCTTAGATACATCTTAGTATAGATGGTAAATTGTTCTCCGATTTTATGTAAAGATTTTCTTTCCCCAACAGCTTTATAAATGGTTTTATAGAAGTTGACATGGCTTCTAGGAGCTTTGTGAGGAACTTGTGTAAGAAAAAGGGTAATTGTAATCTGTTTGGAAGAGGGAAGTTGGAGGGGTGAGGAGGATTAAACCTGAGGATGAACTGTTTCTCACATGCAGAGCTAGGATGGAGCTGTGTGATCTCTGACGTGCAGCTACTCCACTTTACAAAGCTGCCTTCGGGATTCCCGCGTACAAAATGACAATGTTTTTGTGCACCTGATGCTTTTAAAACAAAATCTGTGCAGACTTGGGGTAGACAGTGTATTCTGTGCAGTTCCTAACCTCAGAGTTAAATGCTACAAAATTATTTTCTGGAGGACTGAGTGGCAATAAACGTTACCCGTGTTTATTCATAATGTCCTGAATACCTAATCCCACAAAGACATGGATGCTCCGTGTCAGGAGGAGTAGTGCTTTCTCCCTCTCTGACTTCATAACATTTTAATTCAAGATTTTTTGTTATTTAAATCCAGTGGCAGAGTTTCCAAACCTCTTTGCACCAGTGCCCCAGTTCTCAAGTCCTGCTTGTACAGCAAAATAGTAACAACATACCAGAGACCTGAAATTCAAACCTGCTACATTTACCTCTCTTAGCCCTCAGTGCACCTGTGGGGTGTCTGTCAGCAGCCTTGCTCCATGTTTTATGCAATGACATGCAGAGCAGGGGCACTTCACACTTAATTTCTTTGGTTTTATGGTTAAGTTTTATGTTCAGAAGGCCGGGAGCCATTCCAGAGAGGGTTTCTGGATCACTGGTATCAGTTAGCCTTGCAGATTGTGCTGGGAATGAGCCACTCTTAGTGGTTAATTTTGTCTTTATAGTTTCCTGAGACTTCACTGTTTTGCATTTGTCTTGCACTTGATAGTCTTTCCTACTAATTGACTTGTTTCACAAGCTCTTGTTCCTCTCATGAATCTCTGTGCTGCATTAATCAGCTTTTTCCTTCCTGCTTTGCATCCCCCAACAGCAATTGCTGCTGCCTTTACTTCGTCTCTCTTTGTTCGCTGTCTCCCTCAATATCCTCTCTCCTCCATCTCTTTCTTCAGTCAATATTTTTCATTTAGTTTGTTGCTTCCTCCTTTGGCCACTTTGTCTCTTAATAAAGAAGAGGCCAAAATGGAATTTTGTGATGCTTGACTGCACCATGTGGTTGGCTGATAACTCATTCCCTGTAAACAAGTCACTGTCATGTATTGCTGTAGATCTTCAGCTTATAAATAGGTTAATAAGATCTGGTCAAGATTTGAAGAGAAAAATAAAACTGAGAAGAGAAATCCAAGGAAAACTCTTTATTCAAGCTACATGTAATTCTGAAAGCTCTCCCTTTCAGACGTTTAGAGAAATAGCAGTAAAATATTTGTTCAGACCACTGTCAGGGATGGCCAGAGCCTTGGAGCTGCTTGCACTGTTACAGCAGGACCAGCAGAGGGAACACGGATGTTGCTTGTAGGATCCATGAAAATAATGCAAAAAAAAAACTCCTGGAAGTAGTAATGAAATGCATGCATTTTAAATACTGATGTTTCAGGGATTGCTATTCTACTTGTTATCCTGAGTATAATGCTTCTCAAGGGGTTGCACGTTGTAGTAGATTTGATCCTTTTCCCTCTCTACTTCTTTTACTTTTTCCTATTCTTGCTTTTGTTTTGTTTCTGCTGTTTGCTGCTGGATGTGTTGGCTGGAATATTTTGTTGGGAGGAGACAGTATAATGTGCTTTTTCAAGCAGGCTCCTTTTTATCCAGAACTTTTTCTGTCTAATGGATAGCATTCTTACAGTGCCATATATCCATTTTTTATTATTTTATTTTGTTTTAACTTGTACCTGTCCTGTAATTTCCCTGCCTTGCTGGGAGAGCTTGGTTCCAGTCACAGTCTGTCCCTGCAATGTGCTCCGTGATCATTTGCAGAAGTAAAACATAATGTACCATGTGATTGCAGCATTGGCCCCACAGTAGTTCATTAGTGAACTGACATATGGTAAATGCCATGATAAGACACACAAAAAAGGGAAGAATACTGTGAACACTTGGCAGTATTGGTGACCAGTTTATTCTGTGGCACATTATTGATATGTGGGGAAGAGGTGAAGGAGTCCAAGACAGGAAACTGACCATTGAGATTCTGTTACCAGAAGCAAAAGACGGAAAAAAACCCCAACTTTTTTTTCAGCTGTGGGAATTTTGAGTAAATTAAGCGATCGGGTGTGGTAGGTCTGTGTGGGTGGACCTTTTAGGAAGCACTGCAGAGTTTCCACACGTGTGCCAGTTCCATCGCTACCCTGCACCATCTGACCCAGCGTGTCAGATTCTTTAAATGAACATGATATGCCAAATGAAATAATGGGCACAAATTGAGCTGGCATCCTGAGTTTATTTATCACTTAATAAATTATTTCTTCAGCAAGCTTTCAATTACCAGGAAAACAGAAGAAGCAGATGTCCCAGGCATCAAATATCCCAGCGTCGAGCGTTTCATTTGTCTCGCTGTTCCGGAGCTGCAGGGAGGCGTAGGGAGAGTTTCAGGTTTTATGCTGGGAAAAGCTGACTAGAAGACGAGTCATTTAACTTGTCATTAAACATGATGGAACAGACTGATGTGACCTGTGAGACAGTTTAAATTGTTGGCTTCTTATCCAAAGGTGGAAATGACCTGTCAGACAGATTTGACTGTGATGGATTATTAATCGTGTCAAAGTTGTAGAAACAACTCCATTCTCTTTATGGCTCCTTGTTTATTTTTTTCTGACAAACGTTGCCTAAATCTGAATAAAAAAGATTTAGAAGATTTTAAAAAAGGATGGCTCCAGCCACATTTACAACCTCCATCCCACTGTGGCTGGGACCACCTTGGCCTTGGCACTGGACAGCGCAGGTCTGAGGCTATTCCACCTGACCCAAGGCAGCTGAAGATACAAGGTTTTATGTCCACCTTTCCTTTTAGCCACTGCCCTGCGCCAGGAGCTGGGAATGTGGTGCAAAGGCCTCTCCCACCCCAGTAAGATTAATTTATATCTGCCTGGCACGGCCAGAGGCGCCAGCTAATCGAACTTGCTGGCTCCTCTCCAAACACCACTCTTACGTAAAGTGTAGTGCAGAGGTTACAGAATCCTCCCCAGCTCATTCAGGAGATGAGTTTGATCCCAGTGTTGGGTAAGTCCGGATAATCCTGATTTCTCAGGAGCAGGGGCCTTGCTGTGCTATCCCAAATTTCCGACAAGGGGGTGCAGTGCTTCCATTTTCCTGTCCAGAGCTGCTCACTCCTCATCTGTTGTGAAATGATTTCGGTGCAGTGTTTGTAGAGAGCTTTGATATCCTCTGTAGATGAAAGGTGTTATATAAATGCAAATTTTGTTCCTTTCATTTCAATTTCATTAAATAAATAAATAAATAGTTCAGGTTTTAGTGGGAAGGGCACTCTGAGACCGAATGCTGCATCTGTATTCTGGATATACCTGTGGAGAGAGGTTAAGGCCACTGATTGTCTTTCAGAGCCCAACAGAATTAATTTTCACTTGTACAAAAACAGATTTTGCAGGCTGAATAATAATGAAATAAGTGCAGAATCCACTGGCTCTTGTTAAATTGGGTTTCACATCCCTGCGAGTAAGGAAACAGAAAGGATGCATTGCTCAATTAGCATTTTAAATTAATTTTTCAAGGCTATTTACTGAGGAAACTGAAATTTTAATTAAAGTAGCAAATAAAGTAATGCACTCAGAAGGTTTATGCAATTCGTTTTTCTGTCGTACTCAAAGAAAAATAATCCACTGCTTAGAGAAATGTTTTAAAACAAGAAAAATTACATTTCAAGTCAAGAGCAAGAATTTTCTGCAAAATACCGTGGTTCTTTCAATAAGTAAATGGTACTGGGTGATGAGGGTGGTAGATATTTAATGCAAATGTGTCCTAACATGCTAAATATAGCAGATTTATTTGAAAAAGATGTAGCCTAGTAATAGAAGCTATTCCTGTGAATGTGTTCCATATGGTAGTTAAATGGCATCTTCATGGAGCTGCAGCTAAAATGGGTTTTTTTGGATTGATAAATGGGGCCGTGCCGAAGACAATAAGCGTGAAAAAGAAGAGCACCTTCTTTACACAAAACTAATTGGGTTTTTTATAAACCACTTTACTACTATTAGAAACTTGCTATCAGTAATTGCCAGTTCTGCTTCTGAGCTCTTCAGACTGCTTTAAAAAAAAGGTGATCTTTTTGATAATAGAAAACAAACTACGGTTTTCCAATTTACGGTGAAATCTTGCGTGAATGGGAAAAGAACCTGGAATATTTAATATTGTTGAAATAATCGCCTTAGTTCTTAATAGTGGGAATATATATGCTCAACAAATGATTAATTGAATTACAAGCTTTTATTTTAATTACAGGCTATTAGGACCAGAAAGGAATTAATACTGTAGAAATTAATAGTTATAACTGGATATATATAAATGAATAATACAGTTATTGCACTTAAATACCTTGCTTTGAGTGTCCACTTTACATTTATAACTTGACTGTGGTTGCTCAGAAGCTCAGGGGTTCTCAGTACAGGCCATGCCTCAGTCATTTGGGTTTGGTTTCTAAAAACCTCTCTTGGTTTGTTCACTTTAAAGTCTTGAGCCGATCCAAATATTCTCGGTTTTGCAGCCTGTATACAGAGCTTGTTTTCTTTTGACAGTCAGAAGACTGTTCTTGAATGGTTTATGCTTAAGATGAGTGTTGTAAATGAAGGCCAGGAATGAGCAGGTATTCCCAGCTGGCTCAGAACTCGTCGTCTCTCTTTTGCAGTTTCCGTTTGGCCGCCGCTTGCCGTGTGACATCTATTGGCACGGGGTATCATTTCATGATAGCAACATCTTCTCAGGGCAAGTCAACAAGTTTCCAGGTACTTCACTTCTCTTTCTGGTTTAAACAAATGCTTTAAAAACAGGATTACTTGACCTAATCCTGTGTTTCACTGGTTTCTAATGTGAATTTTCTGCCTAATCAGCTGGTAGTATTTTTTGGCTTATTGCTGGGTTTGGTGGGTGATTTCTGCTGAGGGGGTAAGGATATCAGAGTGGGTGTCTTGAACAATTTCTGAACTGAAATTTGTTTTGGAGAGAAAGTGGTTTTGATGAGAAGAATACTTCATACACGTGAAGTTAGGAAAAAGAGGAGTGTTAGGTTATAATTTAAGTGAAGTATGCAATTACTGTCTGTTATCTGGCACTGATAACAGTGCTGTATCTTTGGATTTGGTTTTGATTCAAAGTGGAAAGAATCTGTTTTGTTTCATTCTCTGGCTTATCTCAGGGAGAAGCTCGAAGCAGAATTCCTTAAATGGATTTTTTAATATTGAAGAGTTCATGTCAGTCCTCATCTTATGATGACTCTTCTACTTCTTTAAGCTCCTTTTTTTCTCGTTTAATCCCTGTTGAGATCTCTCTAAATAAGAGCTAAGAGCTTAGGTATTGACTTATCTAAGCCCTTTACTTCAGATTTATGGCTGCTGTTAGTGTGCTGTGAGCGTAAGAACCTCAGATATCGAACTCCAGGCTTTATTTACCCTGGCTTTCTCCTGCCTGAGGGAAGTTCCCACTCAGGTGTAGGATGGTGTTGTTTTCTGGTGGTTTAAAGCAGTGTTAGATGGATGTTACCTGTCTGTATTTTGGCTTCTACCTGGTGAACAAGTGGCTGCACAGGAAGCAAACCAGAGCCCTTCAGAACTAGACCTGATTTCCACAAATGTTGTGCTAATTTGATGCAGGGTTTTATCACACACTTTTCCATAAAAATAGCTTTTTACTCGTGTTCCCAATGGACATAAGACTTCAGCAAATGTTTGTTCGGCTGTTCACAAAATAACCTGTTCTTTGTGATGCAGATACTTAAATAACTGCAAAGTAAACACAAAGTGGTTGATTACATTGAAGTTACATTTGTACCTATTCCTGGAATGATAGGTTAGAAAAATAATTTTGGATTATGGCAAAGGCACTAGTTAATATTTGACTAAAGCTTTCTGTCTTTTATTCTGAGCTGTATTTTTGAGAATTAATTTTTTTCTAATATTATACAGAAACACATACAATAGGAAATAGGCTGGGGAATACCACAATTATTGTGTCAGATTTTAAATCTCAAAAGATGCTCAGCTTTATTGACAGCAGTGACCAGAGTGCCTTCCCAGCAGGGTGAGTAATGATACTCTGAAATGATACATTTACTGTTAGGGTGAGACTTCAGTGTGGGGATTTTGTCACTTTGTTCTCTTCCCAGGCATGATGGAGACGGTAAGGAAAATCACCCTGAGTCGGGCCATGAGAACAATGCAAGATCTGTTTCCTGGGGAATACAATTTCTACCCCCGATCCTGGATTCTGCCAGAAGAACTTTCCCTCTTTGTGGATGAGGTACATAACTTTTACTCTCAGAATACTACAGTGGTGTGGATGACATCTTTTCCAGTTTGCCTGGGGTCAGTCATGGTCTGGATGTCTGGGTGTTAGCTTTGTTTGTTATGTTCTGGAATAAACTTCGAAACAACTCCGCTTCCCTGCTGTGCCAGGAGAGGTGTCTGAAAATTGAACCTGGTAGCACCATAAGCCCTTTCCCTGCACGTTCTGCTGGCCTGAGAAGGTTCCAGTGCAGCGTGGTGAGTGTGGTGCTTCACCAGGTTCATTGTCACTGAAATCCCTTTAGTCCACTTGGCCTGTTGTACCCAAATCCTTCAGAAGAACATTTTGTTCTGTGCATTGTTAAATACACTCACATCATCTCATGTCAAACTGCTGTTTTGTTTAATACTCAGAATGTAATAAAATGCCATTCTTTTTCAGCTTTTTTGGAAAAGAGTGATGCTGTGTGTTGGTGTTTGGTTCTGTTCTTACAAATATTTTAAAAATATATGTGTTTGTTTAACCCTGTCCAACTCACCCAGGGTGTTCCTGCATCCTACAGTATGCTCTGCTTGGAAAAGTGAGAGAAGAAAGGTCTGGGCTTTAACAGACTCCTGTATTGGGTGCAACTTTTTAGATAATTACCATATCTATAATCCAGCTGAATTAATTAACATATTTTAATAGATACTCTTCAGGTGGGCTGGGTCACTGCCACGGCACTGCTGTAAACCCGGTCTGTAAAGGGAGTGTAAAGAATCCCAGCAGTTTAGCAAGGACAGGCAGATCGGTGCCCATGGCTGGGAGGCAGACTGTGAGGAGGGTGCAGCGGTGGTGGGGATGAGCCTTGGGGGGGCACAGGGCGGCGCTGGGCCGGGCCGGGCTGCAGGTGACGCGCTCAGCCCCGTGCGCTGGCACCAGGTGGCACTGCGAGTTAACGCTGCTCTGCTCCCGCTCCCTGCGCACGCTGCCGTTCGTGTTCCAAGAGGAACAGATGTCCAGTAACACACTCCTAGGAGTTTCCTTTGCATATGTTCTTCCATCTGTGTTGGAGAAAAGCATAGTTCTTGTTATCAAACATTATATTTTATGTTGTAAGAGTTTATGTTCTACTTAACACAAGTTCGGAGTGTAACCCCTCCAGAACAAGAAAAAATACAACCAAAACGTTCCAAATCCCCCATGAACCATAAAAGGTTCAGAGCACTTTTCACTTGCAGTTTGGTGAGTTCTCAGCAGGAGTTCTCCAGTCTTTTCTTTTGTTTATTTGTTCATATGTGGTTTTGTTTGCCTTGCAACCCTAATGCTGCCAAAACCGTCAGCTCTCCAAGACTGCATTTCAGCTTGTTCACAACAGACGAGTGGGGAGCAGCTTTGGTGGTGCCTGCATGTCAGACATGTCCTTGGAGGAACTGGGATATGTTAATTATCAAAAGTCACAAATTATGTCAGTGCAGGTGTAGGTTAGACATGAGAAGATGGTTTGGTGCTGTTTGCAGTGTAGGATTTTGTTGCAAAGGGCTGATTGACAAATGAACACCTGTGAGAGTTTGCCTGTAATAGAAATGATTATTGAAAGAAGAAACTCTTTGAGAATTTAAATCTCGTTGCCTCCCCCATTTGCACTACAACATTTCAAAACAATTTCTCTCTCAAATATCCTTATGGTGCCTCACTTCTGTAGTGAACTTTTTCATACATATCTATCAATAATGAAATCAAATGCTGTCAGCTTTCCCCACTTTCCCCTATACCTACATTCAGGTAGAAAACACTACAGGTAATCTAATATTAATCTTCTGTGCTTTGAAAGCCAGTAATTGAGAAAACTGCACAGGAGGTGTGGTGGATGAGCTTCATATTGGAAATACCAACAAAAAGGTAGTTCCCTTAGTGTCATTTATATTGAAATGAGATGGTGATAGGTGTTTTCATCAAGGGCTTAAAAGTTCATTTTACTAAGTAAATATATATTTAGCTATTTTCAATATTCACCAATTTTTTACTTTCTAAAATATTTTGTACTAACACGTCACTGTAACAGAAGATGAATTACAGATAAGCAAATCTCTCAGGTGCTGCAGTCGCTGCTCCTTCACTAGCAGGGAAGAATCTGTTGGAATATGTGTACTAAGGACTTATTTCTAACATGAAATTCTAATTTCTGAAGAATAACTAGCTTGGGATTCAAACCAGGACCTTGACTGTTCTCATACTTCCTTCTTTGTGTTGTCTGTGAGGATGATGAATAGGCCAGTATGATTAATTTTTAATAAGAATCTAATTTGGATGGTCTAATTTCCAGCACAGCGTATTTTTGGTGGTTTAATCAGGTTTTCAGCTTTTGGATACCTCTTAGGCATAGGCATGAATATTACAGTCTTTTTGCTGTCAGATCTTATAGCCCATTATATGCATTTTTTCCAGAACACTATATTCATTCAGGCTGTGTTTCCTTATGAAAGCCAAACCTGCAGATTTTCACCAAACTCTCCTCTTGCTGTTAACTGTAAACGGTTAACATGTTTTTTAAAGATAATTTCCTTCTGTCAAGCAAAGGACACAGAAATACCTCATTTCATATAAACTCATTTTCCTACATGACTCAATTTTTTAAGTCTGGACAAGCCTCCTCATAATGAGAATTTGAAAGAATATAGTTGAGGGGATTGTGGAGAATTGGAAGATGACTGTTGGGAATTTCCTTGAAGATCAAGAAACCATCTGTTTTCTTCAAGACAGTAAATCTGCTGAAAAACAGACTGACTCTGGATTACTATTCCCTTTCCCCACCTGCCTATCTTCATCTGCCATGTGTAGATGAAAAAAAAAAAGGAGCAGAAAATGATAGAGAAAATTATTTGCTTTCTATTTTAAGAAGGGATCTCAGAGACCAGTGATTATTACAGTGCAATATTTTTAAAGGCAGGTTCTTTTTCATCTTCAACAATAGTCCCTGGAAAGCATCATCTCTTTTGGAAAGGTGCTGCTGGAGCAGAGCAGACGTAGCCCTCGGGGTGAACAGCAGATGTGGGACTGGGAGGCAGATCCTTCCACCTGGTGTCACACAGGTTCTCTACTACTTTCTGCCCCAGGAGGGCATTATTGGCACTTTGTACGTTCAGCAGGAGTCACAGCAGGGTGTGTTTGGTCATGGAGGGTTAAGATTACCCAGGTATCTCTCTGTGGTGCTGACTTTAACAACGGTGAACCAGAGAACTCCTCTGCTGTGCAGGGTAATGTCACATCAGGGGAAGATTATTCTATAGTGGTAAAAAGACTAGGACATAAATCCTGCTTTCCTTCTTTGCTCATCTAGGCCTGCTGATCTACTTGGACCTATTTATCCACATGCCATTTATGTAAGCCTGACCTCCACTGAGGCGTTTTATCCCTCAAAGTGACCTATTTTGAAGAAGGAGCTTTCACTGAGTCAGTGTGACACCTGTCCGTGAGAAAAATCCTAGTCTGGATAATGGATCTTGAATTTCTGCTGCAGCTGGTAGGAAGGCTTTCAGCAGTGTGTCTCTCAATGAAATAAATAACTGGGTAGGGTGGAGCCAGAAGTCCTTGAGGCCTTGGGAATGTCACTGCCAACAGAGCTGGGCCTCTCCTGGGGGTCAGCAGCCTGATGTCACTGCAGAGATTGCTGATCTAAAATCACAACGATCTGGCCATGCTCAGTCTTTTGCTGTGGGCTGATTTTTTCCTCTTTCATTCTGCAGTGCCGGGGCTGATGGTGGCAGCTGATCTGTTCTTTCTTTGTTAGCTTGTGTCCTCAGGCTTCTAAAAGTCAATCTCCAGTTGTTGCTGGCGAGCTGCAGGGCAAAACCAGATCTGTGCCTGGGCTCGGCACGCGCCGGGCTGAAGGGAGAGGGAGAGCAGCTGCAGGGCTGGTGCCCTAAAATGGGGGAGTGCAAGAAAGGAGCAGTCAGTGCTGGCACATCCCTCTGGCTTGGAAGGAAGAGGTTTTGAGTGCTTTATTGTCCTGAATCCCATGAGTAGCTGATAAACCTGCTAGCCTGCATCCTGCATTTCTTTACCTGCTTTCTTTGTTAGGGCTTCCCTTCCTTTCTCAATTTCATTTCTGATTGAGGTGTCCCCATCTCTGCAGTTCTGACTTTTGCTGTACAGCTAATAAATAAACTAAAATTTATTTAGGCAGTGGGGAATACACATGTAACATGAAAGCTCTGATATTCAGCAGAGGTATCAGTGATGTAGTTATACCTGTACATGGTTCAGCATTCCCCAGTTTTATTAACAGTGAAAAATTTTCAGTGGTGGAAAAAAGTATGGTTAGTGACAAATTTTTACTTCAGTTTTCCCTCTTCTGGTAGTATTTGCATTCATACCTCAATAAATAAGGCACCTTTCCTTAAATTAATGATTAACTTTGTCAGTAGTTGTTCAAAATGCAGCATGAAAGTTTAACTTTGCAGTTTCATACACATTAGTGACTACTAAAATGGATCTCGTGAGATATACCACATTTCCTTCTGTAACTTGGAACAGAACATTAAAAAGATGTTCCTGAAATGATTTGTACAATGGCTTGTTAAATAAAATGACCTTTTATCTGTACAAGTAATTCCCTACTTGTGCTTTTTTGTTTCTCCTTGTGCTTGTCAGCACTGTTTATCTTCTGCATTGTTTCTGCATGGTGTTTACTACTCTGGTGATGTGATCAGGCTATTTTTATTTATTTTTTTAAAGGGCTTTCACAGTATCAGCCCTTCTTCCCCTCCCCAGTTAATGCCTTTCCCTGTAATGCTTCTCCTTCTAGTTTCGTACGATGAAAGACATCAATCCATCCTGGAAGCCCACTTTTATTGTAAAGCCTGATGGAGGCTGCCAGGGGGATGGAATCTACCTCATCAAAGACCCGGGTGACATCAGGCTGACAGGGAGCATCCAGAGCCGGCCAGCTGTGGTCCAGGAATACATTTGCGAACCACTGCTCATGGACAGACTGAAATTTGATATTCGTCTCTATGTCCTGCTGAAATCCTTAGAACCCTTAGAGATTTATATAGCCAAAGATGGACTTTCTAGATTTTGTACAGAGCCCTATCAAGAACCCACTCTCAAAAATTTGCACCAGGTTTTTATGCACTTAACCAACTATTCACTAAATATCCACAGCGGGAATTTCATCCATTCTGACAGTGTAAACACTGGCAGCAAGAGGACTTTTTCAAGCATTCTGTGCAGACTGTCTTCCAGAGGAGTTGATGTCAAAAAGCTCTGGTCAGATATAATTTCATTGGTGATTAAAACAATTATTGCACTGACACCAGAACTGAAAGTTTACTATCAGTCTGACATACCAGCGGGAAAGCCTGGGCCAACTTGCTTCCAGGTAAGTTGGGATTTCTGCCAGGAATGCAGTTACTTCTATGAACAGATGATTTTGCTGGGTGTTTAATGCCTTTTCTAAAAGGTTTCTCTAGTTATGTTGCTGCTCTCTGGTGGGAGCTCAGCGCTCCTCACCCGAGTCAAGCCTCAGCCTCCTGACCTGTGTTACTGCCAGCCCAAAGCAAATACAGAGAATTTGCAACGGGTGTAGTTTGTTAGTAACGGTAGTCACTCCAGATTCCATCTTCTGCATGTTACAAGTGCAGCTTTGCAGGTTCCTAACACAGCTTTGATCCTGGCAATTTTAAGATCCCCTTGTCACGGGTGCCAAGATTCCATGTTGGCAGATGCAGTATTGAGGGGTGGGGGTGGTGTGAAAGGAGCCATTAGCACAGGACACAAATGGCTTCTGGAGTTACTCAGCACTATGTGGAGTTTCTCAGTTACTTCTTTTCTGCCCCTCAAATGTTTCTTCCTCCTCAGTGTTGCCATATGGACAAACACTGCATTCTGTAGAACACTGGGAGTAGAACTGAAGTGACATATTGCTTGTTATGCACAGATTTTAGGGTTTGACATTCTCCTGATGAAAACCTTGAAGCCCATGTTACTGGAAGTAAATGCAAACCCCAGCATGAGAATAGGACATGAGCAAGAGGTAAGAGTTCTCCATGTGATATTGGAATGAAATTGCTTAGGTTGGGTTTTCTGGGCTTTTTTCCTTGTTTGAAAGATGAAAGCTGTCTGCTAATATGAAACCTCCAAGGTTCTCTGTAATTTTCTGCTTTGAAATCATTGCTAATCTTATACATAGGAAATATGACTTATTGGAATTGTGAAAGCTCTCCATCATCTTTGTCATAAATGCATTTATTCATCATCTCCTGCAGTCGTTAATTGTGTTTAGGGGATTGTTAATAATCTTTTTCATGTTTGTTTACATAATATAAATGGTAACATCAGCAACAATCTTTTTTTTAATATTTCAGTTTACTAGAGAAATTTGACACAGTTTGTTGTAACATCATACTGAAAATGCAAAGGTGTTTGTGCATCCTTGAAGAAGTATTTTGTAATCCATCATCGTGTATTTAAAATATAGATGAAGTGCATGAGCTTTGAGCAAATGTGGAATAAATCACCCTTAGTTCTGTAGTGAATAATTGTATCCCTCTGTGGTGTAAAGCTTTCTCCTGGAGTATTTGAAAACGTCCCAAGCCCTGTTGATGAAGAAGTGAAAGTTGCTGTCATCAGAGACACTCTGCGGCTGGTGGACCCTCAGAAAAAGAAGAGGACAGACACCCAGTAAGTGTGTGTTGATTTTCCTTGGTTTTGCATCAGTGTCTTGCAATAAGTAGAAAAGTGAGATTTTTTTTTCCTGAGAGGGTCCACAAGCTGACAGTAAATCAGGACTGACCAGTTCCTCTGGAGTATCTTACTGTGAACTGGTGCAAACAGTTCAGTAACTCAGGTTTATTTATTTGTGCTTCTACTTGAGGCCTCCTTTTTTTTAATCCAAAACAGTCATGAGACATAAATTTGTGTATTAATTTGCTTGCAAGTCACAAATTACTCCGAATGAATATTGTATTTAAAAATGGCTTCCTTAATCTGTGATAATAAACAGAGTTAAATTTATGATCTAGAAATGAGAGGAAGTGCCTGAAGCAGCTTGCACAGGAATGCCTGTGGTGGGATCAGGGTGAGAGAAATCATATCTTCTTTTTTGATGAAACACTTTATTTTAAGCAGTTCCTTGAAGACATGAAAGGGTGATTTTTTTCATTTTTATTTTTTCCCTAGAAATTCTTGCTCATAGGTCTGCCTCCATGCTAGAGTATCCATTTTGTTCTTCTCTTGGCACTTAGCAGTAACCTGAAATGTTATTCACATTCCGTAATGATTTCAAGTGCAAATTTGCTGTCCTTTTATAGACAGAGGCCCATGAACAAGACATGACTGATAACACTAACAAGTTCTGTGTTACTCTAGCATTACTGTAAGATCAAACTCTTCCTTCAAAGGCAGTGCCACACGTAGAGGTTGCTGTGGTCAGTGTACAGAACATTTTGCAAAGCAATTTATACTGTGTTGCCTGTACTTAACCTCTACCCTTAAAGATTACTTCAGTGCATGGAGCTGAAAAAGATCATTTTTTAACCTGTAATTATGTAACTAGTCATGTCGGGTTTTTTGCTGAAGTTATGTCAGGCATTCATTAACTACATATTAGATACAGAAAAAAGGCAAATGATAATTACAAATAAATTGCTAGAGGACGCCAGTGTGTGTGGAAGGCTCATTCAACTGAGGATTCTTCTCTGATACATTCTGAGTGCTAAATAATTTCTAACAGGATTAGTTGGTGATGAGATAAACCGCTGGCTCTTCACAGCGAGAATGCATCGGTGCTGCAGCTTTTCTTTCAGGGTAATCTGGTTAACAGAGCACCCTGTGGGTGGGTATTTGTGTGTCTGCAGCATCAGGCAGCCTGCAAAGGGCAGTGCCCTGCGACCTGCTGGTGAGGATGTGCAGGAACTCGTGTGACAACTGCCCACCCTTCCACTGACATTCACCCCTTCTGCTTCCAAGTGCTTTTTATTGAACTGGGGATGGCGTGTGGAACTTCTTGAGCAAAACTTGGCCTACTGATAGGAAAAACAATCTGAAAGAAATGGTGTTCTGACAGCTAACCAGCAGCAAGCCTCGCAGACTCAAGTTTTGATGCTAATTAGGTCACGGACAATCATCTCAGTAAGGTTTTAGCAATATATGTAACATAGAGTTTGAACACACAGGGGAAATACTGGGAAGTCTGAGCTGCATCTCAGGTAAATATTCTGCTGTGGAGATGGATTTGATTTCCTTCTAATTATCTCCCAGATTAAAATAAATGAGGCATCTAAATGAAAGTGAGTTTTAGAAGTCATCCTGAAGTACTTCATTATCAGGAAAGATTAATAGCTCAGATTTTTTTTAGTTTAATTTTCCCTCATCTTCACGATGTTTTGATTTTTTTTTCCCTCCTTCCTATCATGTGATGTATAATATTGCAAAAAAGGTTAAGCTGAATAAGATCAGTTTATCATTCCATACATATCTCCTAATTTTTCCAACACAGCTCCAGTCTTTACATGCAGGGGTTGCTGGTAATTATTGTGGCAGTGCCAGCAATTAGTGATTGAAAATCTGCAGTGATACATGTTCAAATCAATGTATTTAAATATACATGGTGGCTTTTCTGCCACAGCAGAACTGATCTTTTCCTAGTTCTAAGTCTCTTAATGTGGAACCCAGGTTTCACTTATCATTAAGAAACGAAAACATTTAATAAAATAATATGGAAGTTACTGACTCTCTGCTCTGTTTGTGTGGCAGTGCTGTTCTCATGGATTTTAAGGCTTGAGTAGATGATGGCAAACATCCAGGCCATTGACATGCTGGAGCAAACCCAGTGCTTTGTGTGACTGAAACTTGTCTGAAGCTCGTGTAGTAATTATTAAACTTGCTCTGGATTCACTCCTTACAACAGAGGTGCTGTTCACAGCCTGCTGAAGGTGGGATAAGGCTTCAGCTAAAGGAAATTTGCACAATCAAATGAATGGTCTAATGACACTGAACAACATGTAAAGTAAATCAACGTTACTTATGTAAACAGCAGTTTAATTAAGATAATCACTGATGCAAATCATTGTGTATGTTGTGCTTCCAACAGAAAATCCATTTCAAAAGGCTTTGCAAAGTTCTATTTTTCTGTGCCTAATTTGGAATCTTGATAGTAGTAAAAAGGTTTTAGTTTCACTGTTTGTTTAATTATTAGCAATTTATTCTTCTTCAAATTGCATTAGATTGGAGGAGCAAAAAGGAGTCTCAGTCTCATGTAAATGCTGTGTATTCTCCACTGAATGTCAGATGTTTGGAGGTATAATGGCAAGCTGGGAGGATCATTTGGACCAGGACTCTTACAGGAAGATCATTTATATCATCTCAAAAATGCTAATGACCCGATTTCCTGTCCTGTCAGAAATATTTATGCCCTAGTTTATTAATGCTAATTAATCCAGCAATAATATGGTCTTCTTTGTATTTTGGTTGCTGTTGTTTACTCTGTGTCCTAGTGTGATCTCTTGCATGTACATGCCTAGTTTCTTACATATCTCAAGACAGAAAATAAGCATTTTATTCTTTTGATAAAGAACTCATAGCATTATGGCATGCGTGTCATTAGAAATATGAGTTGCTCATGGAATAAAATCTGCTTTTTCCTTGCTAGAGATGATGAAGGTGCAGCCCCCTAAGTAATATAATGACTTTTATTCAGCTCTGAAATAGCCATTGACAGAAGAAAGAATTGAAACACTTTGGAAATGAAATGTAATTTAATCTATGGCTGTTACAAAAACAATCAATTCCTTGTGCCCTCCAAACCGAATGTTTTTGCTTTATTACCTATCACGCCCTTGCTGTTTCATTGCTAGTTTATCTTTTCTCGGGTGCTGTTCTCCGTACATGCCACTGCAGTGCTTTCTTCCATTTGAAACCAGCCTTGAAATTTATTTGTGATGTTGTGATTATTTTTTTCCCCTTCTTTTTAAAATATGTCAGGTACAATTCTCTCCTCTGGGTTCTGTGGCTCTAACAGATGTCAAATACGATTAACTAATTTCCTGAGCAGGAAGAACCCCAATGTGGTCGCTCTCAAATTTTTGCAAGATCAGCATGCAAACACTGGCTAATGTCACTCTGTTCTGAGAGCACCCTGTAAATATTAATGTCTGTCAGACTGACTTTTTTATTTTATTCTTTTGCTGTTAGGAAGAAATTCAGTCAAGGTTTTGTAGAACTTGCTACACAAAAGATCTTCCTCTTTTCTTGCACAAAACAAGATGGTTCATTTTTTCCACTGTTTTGATTGCACAACTTTCTCTCTCGAAATGATTCCTTTTTGAGATAGAGGAAAAAATGAATAGTTTCTAGGAGGAGAATGGGATCTGTATTTAAGGAAAACACGAATTAATTTCTGGTCATTCTACTTAACATGCTTTCTGCCTGAAATATGACTTACTTTAAAGTGGCAGCTTCTTTAGGAGATGTCACCTGCTGTGCTAGTGACCGATGGGTCTGACCTTGTCACTAAACTGCAAGAGGAATTTGGGTCTTTGCTTAAACAGGTCTCTCAGTAATGGTTCTCTTTTGTTTGTTCCAAAGACATTTTCCAAATCCTAATGCGGTTTTTAATTTCTTGATTTTGAGGAGCAATTTTGTACTTTCTTAAGGAAAGTCAGGAAATCACCTGTTCAGCTGCATTCCATTTATTTTCCAGATATTTTTCTTCAGTTTTATAACCTCTCCTGATGTTTGAGTCATGTTTAATGGAAAAATGAAAATACACTGTGCAGAGATGTCTCGAGAGTATGATTAGCCTAGATTTTGTTGCTGATAAAATCATTCTTGCCATTTATTACTGTGTTTATCTCACTATCCGTATTTTAAGGTTATGATTGTGTGACAAGGCTGGTTTAAGAGGGTCAGAAACTCAGTGCACAGACATGTGGAGAGGCTGGATGGGAGAATGCTGGTGCTGCAGCTATCACTGATCAGAAAATAATGACTGTTCTTCAGGCTGGCTGTAATGTATCTTGGTTTCCGCTGCTGTGAGCAACTGTATTATGTTCCTCAGGGATTCATTACTCAGGGTTGTCAGTGCCTTTTGCATTATATGGAGTGAGTTTAGTGCCTATCAAAATAAGCATGTAATAAACCCAGCTATGGAAGTATCAGTGTTTGGGTTTCCATTTGCTAATTGACTTTATGAGCTGACTGCCGGAGCTTTGGGTTGATTCCTGTATCCCTTTGCTTGCAAGTCTGCTCGGGTTTGCAGCTATTCAAATGCCTCTCGAGCACCACCTCTTCATTCCAAGCCTTATTTCTGCCTGAGACTGTATAAACTCATATGTGTGGCTTTCTTGAGATTGATCTTTCTCCTCTGGTTCATTTTGGAGGCTGACACAATTCTTTTCTCCATCAGTCAAAATGACCCATGTTCATATTCAGGCTCATTCTGCCAAAGCCCTTTGGAAGCACATTGAATTAGCCCCTTTCTCTTTCCTAGAGGGCTTTCTGGTTTAGTCCTTCATCAGGCAATCTGCCAGCTCCACTATCAATTTGTGTCTGTTACGTTAGCCCAGGCAGCTTTTGATGAGTTAGACATGTGAGGGAGACTTTTAAATGTGATGTTTGTCAATGTTCCTTCAGTTCAGATTACTGAAATGTTAACTTGGTTTTTCTGTAGTTGGAGAGTATTTATTTCTACTGCTATTTCTCATCCTGCTCCAGAAGAACTTGCCTCAATGACTCTCTTCAGTTTTGTGAAGCAGATGTTGTGGTATCTTGATCCTTGCTCTCTGTTCTTGCTTTTCCAATTATTTATCTGCTACATCCTTAAGAGCATTTAACCTTTGTCCTATTGATTAGGACAGGCCCTATTGGAAATTCTATGAACTGCAGTGTGAGATGTCCCTCCATGAAGGGAAGGACTTGGTAGTGCTTGACTGACAGAATAGCTCTACAGTGGTTTTAAGAGCCACTTACATTGTACTACACCAGAAAATACCATACTGAGTGCAGAACATTGGCAAATAATTTGAATGTGCTGTGGCAGAAGTCCCAATACAGAAAAGATAATTAAATCTGATGATAGATCTTTTAATTTCTAAGTGGCTGTAATCTGAAATATAATCTGAAATGTTTAAATTGACTAAAATGGGTAACAATGGGTAATAATACTTTTTAAAAAACAGGCAAAACCACATCCCTTGCATAGATACAGATTAATTTATGATTATTCCTATTTTAGCCTTCACCACTGCAAAAAGTGCTGTTATTCACAGTCCAGTTTTGCAAGCAGGTCTGCATTTGCTCACACATTGTGTTCCAAGCACTCACAGCTTGGCTGGACAGGCTGTTTTTTAACTTGCACATAAAGAGTGAATTCAGTCTTATCCTGAATCTCTTGCAATGACCCCATATTGAGGGACAGCTGGAAGTGCTTACAGTGTACTGAGCAAGGGAGCTGATGACAGGCCCAGCTCATTTGGAAATTTTAATGGACAAGAACTGATATGGGTTGCAGGATTTGAAAAGGTTTCATTTTCAGCACTGTGGAATTAATTGGCCCAAACCCGGGGTGTGCTTTAGCAGTAATTGGTGTGTGCAGTGCCCCCGGCTCCGGGGTGAACCCAGCTCTGGGTCTGTGCTATCAAATTGGGAATGGAGACGAGTTTGGCCAATTAGACTTGAATCACAACGTTTTGACATGCAGCTAATTAATTAGTTTTTTATTGACATCTCTTTTCTTTCTTCTTTCCTCTCCCGTGAGCAGCAAGGGGAAGGAATGGAGATAAACTGAGGAATGTGACCTGTCACAAGTGTCTCCATAAAATCTGGACTTTCCAAACATTTGAATGTATCAAAACATGCTGTAGCAAATACATCTCTTAGATATTCACATCATACTACATTTTAAGTTGATCATTAAGAAGGGGTTTTTTTTTTGCTTTTTCCCATCTTACAATGACTCTTACATAAAAAGAAAGCCTTTGTGATAAAATACAGAGAAAAGGAAAAATATGTCACTTTCCTCTAGTTTTTGAAGTGCAGCCACAAGAGTTGCTGTAATCTCCAAGGTTTGCCCAACAAGAAGAGAGGTCAGCAATAAAGAGGTGGCTGCTTCATCTCTTTCCACATGGCATCAAAACGAACTTGGAGGCAGCAGGTCTAAATACATCTTTGGATTCAGTTACTTGATTAGAGATTGTCAGTGAGTCTTGATGGTAAGAGAGCCTGGTTTAGGGCAGGTTTAGATGGAGTTTGTGTCCCTCAGCACCGTCCCAGCAGCTCTGGCTGGGGCAAGAGGAGCAGCAGCCGATGGCGCAGCTCCGCTGTCCAAGCCTCCTTCCCAAACTGCCACGTGGATCTTGGAGCTGCTCTGGTGTCTGCTCCTGCTTTGGCTGAATTCTAACAAAGTAAGCTGCTTTGTGTTGCTTTGCTTTGTTTTCCAAACCCTAAAGTCAGCAGTACTTCAAAGCATCCCTGGGAGCTGTGCTGCATGCAGATGTTTGCTGTATCCGGGCGTTGCTGACGGGAAGCTGCAGCTGAAACCAGTGAAAATTCAGGTTAAATATGGTCAGAAATTTGCTCGAGTTATATTGGATAGGGTACAAAACAATAGCAATTTTGACCTTATTCTTCAAGTACTGAGGTGTGTACTTAAGTGTTTGGTGGAGTCAATCTTCTGCTGGAAGGGACCTTAAAGATCATCTCGTTCCACCCCCTATAATTTCCTCTTTAGTTTTCAACATAAGAAAACTGTTGTAGTTTGAAGTTAAAACCACTTTTTTTTCTCTCTTAAAGTCTGGGGCAGAGGTAACATCTGTGTGTGCCTTCCCTGTCCAAGGGCGGGGGGGTCACTGAATTTCTGTGTTCACACAGGGGAGGGGATTAATAGTTAGGTTTGAGTGCAAAGTGTTTTTTCCTGACACTTCAATATGTTAATCATTTGAGCTGAGTTTCTGCTATCAGCAAAATCATCTTCACCTCTACGTAGCCTGTAGCTTGCTAATGTAATCTAGTTTTTGGGTGGTATTTTACTGCAGGAGCAGTGCTTCAGCTGCACTCTTCACTACAGAGCTTTTTCCTGGCTTTTGTATATGCACAATTTCCATTACTAATCTGCAGTTAAATGCTTCTTGAATGAAATTTGATTTTCAGAATATTAGCTTAATTGCCTTGTCTAAAATGAAGGATATGTGTATTTAATTTGACATTTTTTCCCTTTCACCTTCTTGAGTGTTTGTGCTGCACAGAAGCCACTCTGCCTTTAAATCAATTTTCCCAGTTGCTCTGTAATGCAAACTCCAATAACTTCTAATTTTCTGTAATCTCTCTTGTACTGAATTGCTTCCCACCAGATAGTTTTCATGGCATAAGTGTACAGGTATGTACTATAAACAGAAACTGTAGTTACAGAGTGTGTACTTAGGTCTGTATGTACAGCAGGGCTGTGTGTATATAGTGTAAAAATGTCTCCTTGACATCTTTACAATCTCTATGTTATGTGTAACTAAAACTGCAACCAAAACTGTGATAGTTTTGCATAAAATCTCTGGGGGCAGCCTTGAATGCTTTGTCTTGGTCTCCAGTTCCATCTTCCAGGTCCTCATGTGACTCCTGAGTCGTGGCATGTACTTGGTGTTCTCTCAGGAACAGCACAACCCATGAACAAATTGATTTCAAAAAATCAGATTTCATGCAGCCCAGAAGATGTTAGAACCAATCGATCAGCCAAGGGCAGGCTGAGGTGCATCACCTCACAGGAAAAGAAACAAATCACTCCTTGGAGTGGGGCTCCTGGGCCACATCACAGAGTTGTAATAGAAAACAGTGAAATGGAATAAATGAATGTGCACACACGGATTATATCCCTGAACACCAGCGCAAAGTTCTTACGTGCAGGTGCCTTCTAAGAATTAGAATTTAAAATAACATGGTTATAAATGACAGCTGGAAATACCTTTTTTTTTTCCTTCAACAGGAGTACTGTAATTTCTTGGGACAAAGTTGAAAATTTTATCTTTTCCTGGCAAGATGTTTCCATTTCAAGACTTTTTTTCCCCTGTTGTAATTATGTGATAAATGCAAGCATTTATTTTTGCTAATATTTGTTCTTAAATAGACATGGAATGAGACGTGAAGGAAAAATGGAGACTTATTTCACAGATTTTTTTGCAGGAGGTTTATTATTCTCATTAGCTTCAGGCCAGCAGAAAGTTACGTGTCTCAGGCACTGCACATAATGAGAGTGAATATTGGATCATAAACATATTTGAGAACTGTTTGCTTATTGCCGTGTTTATACTCAAATAATGGGGAGGGAGTGCAAAGCAGGTTTTTAAGGGACAGCAATATTAAGTGCTTGGATTTTGGTTTGACTTAAGCAGAGGCATTGAGCAGAAAAATAACATTTTCCCTCTTACAGATATCCTTCAGGTGTCAGTTCTGCAGGATCCGGGTTTTATTACATCAATCACAAGCAGCTTAAGGCTTCCAAAAACATAGTCACAGACAGATGTTGAGCCTGTCTGGGGATTAGAAATATCCTCTTCCATTAAGTATAAATTAACTTAATCACCAGGTATGAAAGATAAGCAGCATAAACATCATTCCCTGAAGCTTTCATTAAAATTAAAATTCTATTTAAAACTAGGCTCGTACTTTCTATGACTTGATCCCCCTTCAAAGAGATTATATCTGCTGTAAATTTTTACAGTGACAGAGTGACAGAAATTAATGTATTGGGGGCAGTGATGTTCTCTATAATTTAACTTCTGCTGCTAGTCATCTTTCAGCAAGAGAGATGATTGGCTTCTTTTTAAGTAATAATTGGTCTCTAGTCTCTGAAACACTGAGAAAGCAATAAAACTGCCTAGCACCCAGTTGCCACAAAATGAAAGCTTGAAGTCACGTGACTTAATAGCAGTGTAATCATCAGTAGTGTTATTTTGTGTATGAGAATTCACCTGCTTTAATAGGAGGATTAAGGCTGATAAAATGCAATTGCACTGCTGCTTTCTGCTCCGCTGGATGACAGGGTAAAGCTCCTTTCCTGTCCCAGTATAAGCACAACTGCTTTCTAAGAATAATTTCTACATGGGAAGAAATATCCTGGGGTTTGTTTTTTTTCTGTTCTACTGTAAGACACTTGGTGGTCTAATTTCAGTGTATTCCCAGGCTTTACAGCTGGTTTGCCTTGGCACTATCCTGCATTATTATTTTTCAGGCACACTTTTCTAAAGAAACAAAAGAAACTCTGGAGAAATAATGAGGCACATAAGTACCTTGAAAGCAAATAGTGAACACAAATCTACTAGGAATAATAACAGCTACCTCCACAGAAAATAAAGTATTGGGGACTATATTTAATGATCTTTGTTCTGTAATAATTTTTGCTACAGTGGAACAAAGTCTTTGGATGCAGGATTTGCATTGCTTATCCATTATTTCATTACAGTAATGCCATATTTTCTGGTGCACTCATAGCTGACAGGTAATAACATAAGCATTCACTGCTTGTGTTACATTAAAGGTAATAAATCTGTAGTGAATACAGAATGATATCACCATTATTCTTAAGAGGAGAAAGTTGGAAGTAAAGAATCTCAATTAATAATTAGGAAATAGCTGGGTTTTTTCAGCACCTGAGACTCCTCAGATGCATTTCCCCTTTAATTATTTAAACTACGAATTAGGGAGGGCTACAGAAATCAAACCACAGCTCCAGTCTTCTCTGCATATGAAATGAAAATATCAGTAATGTTCTCATCCATGGCTTTGTGTCCCTGGTGTGGAGCAGAGCAGGATCCATGCCAAGTTTCTACATCTTGGAAACACTCATTAACACTGTGTGAAGGCAGCAAACTTTCCAGTCTTCTGTTTTCTGCCAAAAGCTATTTAATCTTTAATGAGAAGTGTTTATTTTTATAATAAATCCATCAATCTGAAGAGGCAGTGAACCATCCTTCTCAGAAAGGGACTGATGGCTGTGGCAAACAAACACCACTCCAGGGACAGAAACGGAGAGCCCGGAACGGGCGGATGCTGCGGGTGAGAGCTGCTGTGATGGCTGCTGACAGGCTGCAGGGGCCTGGGCTGAGCTTTTCCAAGAGTCTAATAAATTATTTTGGTTTTCTTAAGCAAATGGCAAAGCTGTGGAGTAGAGTTTATCTATGGATTCACCTACAATGTGTTTGCCAGCTCTGCGAAGCCAGCAGTGCGCTCTGTGTCCTTCACCCTTCCACAGGGACACGTCAGGCCTGGAAGCTGCAGGTGAAGTTTCAAATCTGAGTGAGGTGATTTACCCAATTTATTTCTTTAACTGAGATACGTTTTTTTTTTCTCTCAGAGAGAGATGGAAATTCTGCTTTCAGCATTTTCTGCTTCCCCAAACCAGGACAGCTGCTGTGTTTTCAAAAGTATTTGGTGTGATCAGAAGTTCGTTGTCTGCCAACAACGTGGTGATTATCAATCCTTATGTTTAATCTGATTGCTTCTGCTCTTTGAAATATGGACTCTTTACTGGGGTTGCTTCTCCTGCCTCAAAGCATTCTCCAAAGTATTCAATAAACTCTATGTAAGAGCCATAATTTTTCTAACATAATGTCAAAAATCTCTTACTCTGTGGGTTTAGCATTCTTTTAATACTTCTATCTTTGTGCAACTACATTATTATTTTGAAAGGTGGAAATTCTTGTGCTATTGATGCTTTTTGACTTTGCCTGAGGGTGAAGAGGGGATGAATATTCATTTTCTTCAAATGACACTCACGAGTGGCCAGAACAAAACAAAAGCTGATTACTCACACAACATGCAGGCAAACCATGAAACCTCTTGCTATGACATCCTGGGAGTGCTGGAAGTAATAAAAGTAAAGGGATTAGTTCATAAAAGCAAATTCATGAATGGTTGATAATGCAGAGACACTGCTCTGGCTTGGCCTTAGTTACCTAAATGATTTATTTCTGTGAATGAGCACACGAATATATTTCCTCCCTACACGCTCCAGGTACAAACACTTCTCTGTTCTTTGGGAGGTCCATATTCTGTGGTGATAAAGGGGTGGATAGATAGATTTGTCATGCAAAATATTCTCTGCTTTTAACTATGTTAACATAGTCCTTGCTTGGAGAATAGAGGCTCAGCTGAGGGAATAATTATAGCTTCAGAATCAAGAACATAATATTTTCTTTTATTAGGTAAGCAGTTGTAAGCTGATACTGAAATTGCTTAATTTATACTTCTAGCAATGCCCTAAATGTAAAATACATCAAGTGAGCATTCTTAGAAATATTAATATTGTGTTTCTTACCCCATTTTACTCTGAATTTGACAGCTAAATTTTATATACAAGTATACAACATGCTGCAAATTTTGAAGCCTTTAATTAGTAGTTGCAAATTTGTTTATCCCTTAGCAACTTGTATTTGCATAAAGATTAAGGCTGGTCAGAAAGAAAGGGATAAAACATAGACAGAGGAAACATTAATAAATTAGTAATCATGTATAAAAGATAAGTAGTCATAGATGTCATTTCCACAAGCTTTATTAAAATTTAAATTTTTTTTAAAGCTGCACCAGAGTTGATCATTTCTAAAGAGTGATCTGTCATAAGCTGCAGAATTAGAGAAACGAATGGATTGAGGTCAGACATTAGTATGTAAATGAAGCTTTGCTTTTTTCTGTGTGGCAACAGAAGCATTACCTTATATTTGACCTTTCATTCATTTGCCTGACTCAGCTGTGTCAGTCAAAACAATTAATTCTAACGAGCAGCTTTAAAGAGTGGGGCTCAGCTTTCTGCTCCTCCCCTTGCCCGGTGGGAATCCCACGGGAGAGGAGCTAATGGAGGGAACCTGGGCAGGATTCTCTGGAGATGTGGAGTTCCTGGCCCCTTCCCCACAGCCCCACTGCAGCACCTCACTGAGTCCACGAGGTTTTCAGGGCCAAGCCCTGGCACGGGGTGCCCAGAGCAGCTATGGCTGCCCCTGGATCCCTGGAAGTGTCCAAGGCCAGGCTGGATGGGGCTGGGAGCAGCCTGGGACAGTGGAAGGTGTCGCTGGCCATGGATGGAACTGGATGGGCTTTAAGGTCCCTTCCAACCCAAACCATTTTGTGATGCTGTGACAGATAAGATCACAAAAATGAGTACTTCTGTATTTTTCAGTTGACTGCTGAGCTAAAGGTAGACATGAGATGAAAATCCCCCTCCCATTTTCACTGTTGCTGGACTTGGAGCTGTATTTCTGCTCTTTGTAGCTCCTTCCTCCTGCACTCTTCACATCATCTCTCCTCTCCGCTGGTTTTTTTCCTCCTTCTTTCCTTCTGCTTTGCTCTGAGGAAGCTGCTGATCCTGGTCTTTGACTGGGTGACCCTTGGGGAGTTGTGCCCCTCACAGTGTGGCGCTGGCAGATGGCAGCCAAACGCCAGAGAACACGTAATGGGGCATTGCAAGGAGCGCAATTTGTCTGAGTGCTGAGGCAAAAAAGGGGCTGTGCACCCTTTCCTTGTGACAATATGCAGTCACAGTAAAATTCTGTATTTATGGGCACTGCGCTTGGCTGCATGGACCTACCCAGGCAGTTTGTCTTAATTAGTCATGTTGAGACCACACCGAGGTGGGGGCACAGAGGTGCATGAATAATACAGAAAATAAACTTTTATTGAGGTAGTGTCTGTGGTAGCAGTGGAGAATTGTACCCTGAATATAGTCAGTGTAAATCAGGGAAGGTGAGTGTGCAGAATAGGCAGGTCTGTGGATCAGTTCATGTTGCAGACACAGACAAGCCCTTGTGCAGGTTTGCTTTGGAAAGTCTGAGTTTTAATAAAAGTGCGAAATACATCTTTCACTATAATTCAAATTGTATGATCATATTAATTGGGCTCTAGTGTATTAAAAAAGGAAACGTAAGGAAATCTTGTGGGGGGAGCTAAGGAATGAAAACAAATCATTAAACTTTATAGAAGTCCTAACCTGCAAAAGCAAACTAAGAAGTATATTCCTTTTTTTTTCTTTTTTACCGAATGGAAGTACAACATTTGGTAATAACTAAATTAAGCTTTCTTGTTCTGATTTAAATGTTTTACAGACTTCCCCAATGTATAAGTGGAAAGGAATGAGACATGCAGTAGAGTACAAAAAAAGAGCTGAGTTTAATTTTAAAATACCTTTCTAATAAGAAGTATGGATTTAAGAGCTCTCTCAGTAAAAGTTTGAAATGGGATGCTGGTTCTGAGACCTCAAAGACAGCTGTAGGCTTTTCTCTGTAGAAAGGAGGGGAAGAAGGAAATTCTAGGTGGTAGTTTAGAGCCTCTGCTTTATTGCATTCAAGAATATTTTTTCTTTGCCCAAAATACAATTTCTTTTAATGACCCTAAAACAAACCAGAGATATTTTAGTAATTTAACTGTGTCAATTCCCCCTCAGCCAGGGAGACAGAGCCTTCTGTAGCTCCCAGCAATGATGATGTGTCCAGAGCACTGGTTCTGGTTTGGGTGTTCTCTTCATTTCTCATTGCTGTGGAGGATGGAGCCTGAAAAATGAAAGGCTGAAAAAAACCTCTTTTGAACTGCTTCCTCAGAAATTCCAGGGACTGCTATCCAGAAGGGAAGAGGGGTGGGTTTGTGAAGGAACTGCAGGTTTGCAGATGAGGAGATGTTTCCAAGCCCTGTTTCGGGGAGCTGGATGGATGGACAAGGCTCCAGCCTTGCTCTGAGAGCACTGGGCCAGAATTCAGTGCTCTGAAGCTGATCTCTTTAACAGTCTCTTTAGTGTTTTCTATAAAAAATGAAATATCCTCAGCTCTGCTTGCACCTTTTAAAGTAAAGCTTTATAATTTTTTTAACTAAAACCATTAATGATGAATGAATAATGTACAATCCAAAACACTGTTGAATTTAGAATGAGGAAGGGTTTGGGGCTTCCAGGCATCATTAAAATGAGAGTTATGTTACAAACAGCACAACCTTCTCTCTGCTGAGCACGAGGTTTCACATTTGGTCAAGGTCTGGTTCAACTGGCTGAAGACTTGCATTTTTAAATTCATGAACAGACCTTTTAAGATTAAAAATAGAAGCCTGTGTGCTTGTTGTTTCTTGGCTGTACATGATCTTTTGGCAGGTGTTCAACAGCAGTGACACCACCATCTGATCTTACATGAGAAAGAACAAAACGAGTAACTTTAAGCTTTACTTAACTAATGACAAAAATAACATTATTTTTCTACTTTGCTATCTGCAGCAAAGAGGAACATTATCAAAGCACTACCTAAGTTTGTTATTTATTTTTAAAGACTTTTTAGGCTTTTATAAAAACGGCGATCACATTTATAGACGTTCAGCCTCAGTGAATAGAAGTGTGGGTACAAAGGAATACCAGTGTTTTAACATTTTTGCAGCATTATTCTTAGAAGGCCAGATGCTTTGTAACTTGCAGCGTGACAGTCCCACCCAAGCAGCAGTGGCTTGGTGTCCACGAGCAGGTCTGTGGGAGGTGTCCCCGTGGCAGGGGGTGGACGAGACGAGCTCGAAGGTCCCTCCCAAGCCAACCCCCTCTGTGATTCTGTGCCGCAGGTGCCAGAGTTTGCAGCAGGTGCCAGAAGTGAGCGCGGAGCCGCCGGACGCTCCCAAAAGCCTGGAGGCTGCTCTGCCCTCGCTGTGCCTCAAGCAGGTGTTCCCCAAGTACTCCAAGCAGTTCAGCTACCTGCGCCTCGTGGACAGGGTGGCCGCCTTGTTCATCCACTTCCTCGGGGTCAGAGGGACGACCAAGCTGGGCCCCACGGGATTCCGCACGTTCATAAGGTCAGTTGGGGGAAAGCCGGCCCTCGGAGGGGTTTGTAATGCCTTCCAACAGGAGCCAGCCCCTGGTCTGTTCTCAGATAGATCCGTTTCCATCATTCCAAGCTCCTGAAATGCCTGACCTAGGAGTCTGTGTCTGGGAGGAAGCTGGGTCTTTATCTGACAGCGGATCAGCGGTACTCTGCCGGATACAATTTGCCGTCTTCGTCAGCGTGTCCCGTTCCCAGGAAATGGTGGAGATAGCACTGGGAGAAAGTGACAGCTGAAATTGGGTCACTCGACGTGATTCTGTCGGCTGCGGGGGCACCGCTGGCCGCCCTGGGCCGCAGGGAGGATTCCCAAATGCCAGTTCCCGAGGCACGATGCGGGGAGGATTTGCATTGTGAAATTGCACCTTGCAATGTCAAGGAATTCAATTTATTTTTTCACATACTTTTTATTTGGGGGGTTTTTTTCATTGTTTTTTATGGCTATATCTGTTCTAGTCATGGTACAAATACCTCATTTTCTGTCTTTCACTGACTATGACAAAAGAAATGAGCAGCAGATGTACTCTTAAAACACAGATCCTGTTTCTATGCAGATGCATTTAGCATTCAGGAATGAATATAAAACAACTTGGTTTATACAAATTACAATATATAGAAAATGTCTGAAGGCATCTGCTCCATCCACAGACCAGCGCAGGACTGCATCCAGTTCTGTATTTTCTGTAGTTTAATCCAGCCTTATTTTGGCACTTGTCAGAGGAACACAGAATAAATGCCAACATTTTCTTTTAAGAATATTCAGATGAATTGTCATATCTCAATGAAATGGTATTTGCAGTTTCTTAATGCATGTTAAATTAAATTTTTTAGTACTGGCAGATATTTTGTTTATTTTCTCCCAGAGGATCTATACCAGCTATAAGGCCCTTTTTTGAAGAGCTGTCATTGCTGCTCATTTCAGAAGGAAGGCCAGGCTTCTGTGTGTTGTATCACTTCTCAGGAATAAAATGGTACACGAGTGGGATTTTGTGTGTGGGCAAGTGCTTGCAGACTGTCCACCCAAATTCTAGCTCATCAAAATCTGTTCTCCTTTAATATTGTCTTCATTCTGAAAAATAACTAAAAGGGAAACACTGACTGTGCCTCTAGTCCTTGCTTGGATGCTGCCTGAGAATTTTTGGGGCTATCTAGGTGAGGCCTTACTTTATTTTAAAGGAGCTCTTCTGAGGTTAGTAAAGAGTGAGAATCATTTCAATTATCTGAGTTTGGGGTGGGATTTTGGGGGTTTTTTTGTTTATTTTCTGGCGAGAAATTTTGGCCAGCTCTTTGGCACGTGCAGTGGTTGCAGCCAGGCTGCCAGACATCTGGAAATCCTGGACACAGGGCCAGTTCCCATCCCCTGAGCAGCACCGCACTGCGGACTCGGACCACACAAGAGCCCCAGCTCCACACCCCCACAGCCCCAGCTGCATCCAGAGCTGTTTTCCATGCACTGC
Organism: Gymnorhina tibicen; assembly: GCA_013399875.1. Classification (NCBI taxonomy): domain Eukaryota; kingdom Metazoa; phylum Chordata; class Aves; order Passeriformes; family Artamidae; genus Gymnorhina; species Gymnorhina tibicen. The sequence continues at coordinate 1,830,871 of VXAZ01009309.1, forward strand.
TCCGTACCACGAGGGCAAATCCTGTCAGTGTTCAGGCATGGAGAAGTAAGGCTGTGCCTGAAAGCTTCCTCCAGCCCTTTCCGAACAGGATCAGTCAGACAGATAAAAGGGCATTTCTGTGTGCAAACTCTGCCTCGTGCAGATAGTCTGTGCAGATGTGTGGTGGGTTTTGCAGTGTACCAATTAATTCCATTCTCTTACAGCCTCAGAGTACTGGCAATAGCCCGGGAGAAAGCTCTGTGTAACAGTCAGGTCATATTTTTAATTGAAATATTCCGGGCTTGGGCCTGTTCCATTCAGATAGGAGCACTTAATGAATGCTGGTTTGTTTGCTCTCTGCTCTGTGTGTCTTATTAGACTGAGCACGTTACAGTGGGTCTGTACACATGACTTGGGTAAACTTTTCTCCTGCAAGTTGCCCTTGCAGAATTTTTCCTTGCTTGGGAGTTTGGATGTAATGAGAATCTCTTCTTTATTTTGTATCTTTTTAACAGAAACTGCAAACTGAGTAACAGCAATTTTTCAATGGCTGCTGTAGATATCCTATATATTGATATCACAAGGAGGTGGAACAGCATGGGCATTGACAAGGAATCAGGTAACCCAGGTTTGTATTCAAAAACTATGAAGTCTGGCTTTTGGGGTTATTTTTTTCAATTTTAGTAGCTCAGGTACACCTCAAACATTCGATAGAAATGGGAACAAGCCATGTACACCTGAGGCACGCACATACACAACCAATTCTTTGGGTTAGTGCTGTGGCAGTTACCCTTCAGGGTAGTACTACTTTAGGTACGTGAGGGTCACCTCAGTTTCACAGCTATCTAGAATTTGAGTATTTGCATTTAGCATTTCTGGGTGGCTATAAAACATTTATGTGGTTGGCTGATAGAATTTCACCAGGAAAAATAACAGACATGCAACTGGATCTTCAGGCTTGCAAAAATTACGAGATTTGTGGGTGGTGTCAATGAACCAGATGTTTTTTGGGTGTTAAAACACAAACTATCCACCTGTTTCTGTTGGCTTTGTGTTTGGCCCACTCCCAGATGTAAGCAGGACAGGCACGATTCTGTTGTTCTAAAACAGCTTCTAACTTTTTTCATAATATGCTTCACATGAGTGTCACTTCTGGGGAGAAAGTGTGTGTGCAACCAGAGGTGCTTTCCCTGCCTGCAGCTCACCATGACTGATAAAATAATTTACTGAGCTGGCAGCTGCTGCTTTCAGATAACTCAACAATTCCTTTGCAAGCTGTTTTACAGCCAAGATCGTAAACGACCCCAGCTGCAGCCTTGGTTGAGAGAAATTATACTTCAGAATGTAATTGTCATATTTTGAAAAGGTGCCTTTCCTACAGCATCAATAAGCCAACACAGTTAAAAACCCCAAACCTTTCAATATCTCGTCCTAAAATAATCTTCTTAAGTGTATGTTCAAACTGGGAGAGCCAGTTAAAGCACAAAGCAGCTCTAACTGTGCCTTGTGGCTGGCATTCTGCACAACCAATTGGGGTATGGCTTCTTAATTAAGCATTTGAGTAGGTATTACTTCAAGGTTTTAAATACAATAATTAGTGTTAATACTCAGCTCCTCTTCCCCTTGGCTCTGGTAATGTGCTGTTAGTGAGCTGTGATGGAACAGCACCTGAAGAGTCTCTACTGCAGCGTGTGGCTCCTGCAGGGGACTTTTGTGTGGGAAGGGGCAGAGCAGTTGTGTTATAGCAGAGACATTTTTTTGGCACTGCACAGTTCAGCTGTTTGTTTTTCATTCAGTTGAAACAACTATTGTGGAGTTGCTGGGTACGACTGAAAAAATGGCCTCTTCACCTTCAAAAAGGGTTTGTATCTGGTACAAGCTGTGCAGGAGGGAAGAAGTGCTTCAGATAAACTCACATCTTGCTAAGGTGATACTTGGTAATGGGGTTACCTTCATAGTGCTACAGACTGAAATAACACACTGGTGTGAACTTTTGGGTCAGATCCATCTCTAAAAATACAGGGTTGAAAAGACTCCGTTCAGTTGCCGACATAAACTTGTTTTTCTCTCCAGGATTGTTTTCCTTGATGCTCAGTATGTTACTGTGTGTCTCATTTGGTTTCAACTTAATAATTTTGGCAGCAGAAATCAAGGCTAATACTACATCAATTTAATGGTGCAATAGCCTAAAATGGGTTCTTGCTGTACCACTTTGCCTGTGGATTCCAGGCTGAGGTCTGCAAAGCCAGAAGCTGCCTCAGTGATAGAGAATGTCACCCATCTGTAACCCAGCCTGGGCTTACCATGCCCTGAAACACCCAGTGAGTGTAGCACAAATAAAACATTGGCTTTTGGTCTTTGAAGGACAGACAATTTCTTTTCTTTCTGAGCGTTCCAGATGGCTGCCATTTAAACGCAAAGATGCGAACTAGCCCGATTGTTTGCGTTCACACCCATCACACACACATTTGGCCTTGCTGCCACAAGAAACAAGAGACAGTATTATCCCTACAGAATGCAGGCTGCTAGAAATGCCGTGCTCCTGGTCTCCTGTGAGCACCTTTTCCTTGCAGGAATGTGTCTGCAGGCCTTTGTGGAAGCTTTCTTCTGCCTGGCCCGGAAGAAATACAAGTCGGCGAAGCTGCTGCGCGAGCAGGTGTTGTCGCTGCTGGAGCTGTGCGAGAAACGCCTGGCCGCCCTGCACGGGAAGCGCCTGCTCTGGGGCTGCGGCATCGCCGAGCGCCAGGAGGCCCTGCCAGCCTCGGGGACCGCGCCTGGCCCCGGCTGCAGCAGCCCTCCCCAGCCGCACGACCACGGCCACCAAGAGTTCAGCTTACAGAAATCATCGCAGTTAAAGGCGCTGATGTGCCAGGACAGAACTGGGAATTAACCCCCAGCTTAGGTACGTGTACTGCTGGAGGAGAGACGGGCGCTGGAATCCCTTCATTTGAGAGTGACAGCTGTTTGTTTCAGCTGTATTTTTTATTTATGCTCTTCAAAAAGTCTACTGCAACCTCCCGTTTTGAAGTAATGACCCTGGCAATGGTTGTTTCTCCACCTCTCTGTGGGATTTACGGTGCACGTCCCGTGACAAACTGTGCGTTCATCCTGAGTGCGTGGAAGAGAAGGACCAAACACAGGGGATGATAACCAGCATGATGGGATCGGCTGCACTGACAGAGGCACGCTCGTGTCAAAGGAATTACGTTGCTTTGTGCGCACAGGACATGTCACAGAAACCAGGGAAGGAATTGCAGTCACAAATACCAGACTGGAAAACTGAAATCTGGAACTACACTTGTGGTCAGACTTCAGTCCTTGACCCTCTTCTTTCCATGGCTTGGACTGTACATGTTAGAATCGATACAGATTTGGTCAATGTCTATCTACTTATTTTTTAAAGTCCCTCTTAAAACACTGAGATCATATTTTGGCTTCTACTTCTTTGTACATGTCTTTGCCATGACAAGTACTGTTAGTTTTTTAAAGAAAAACTAAAAGTGTTTATCCTTTTGCTTCCACAGAACCAAGAAGCTCACACTTATTCACAGAAAAAAAATTTACTTATCCTAAGTCAAATTTGGTGAATCAAGTGGTGGTTTTGTCTTCAGGGATTCAGCACTGCTTCAGCAGAAAGCTGTACAGTGTAAAGGCCTAAGAGGTCGTTTAAATTCCAGTGGAACCAATCCTGTCACTGACCTTAGCCTAAACTAACTGTATTCTAGGTTTGCCTATTTTTTGTCTTTTGCATGTTTGTTACCCTGTTAGGGCCTGCAGTAACATCTAGAGCAGATCTTTTTTGTGTCTTTGCACATATTCTTCGTATTTCCCTTAAATAACAGCATAACTCTGTACGAATTAGATCTAAGGGTGTTGTGTCAAGACTGCTGGAGTTGTACAGAGGAGTCTTTATTTTTCAAGAAGTGAACCATGACTTCCATGATCACACACTTCTTGTGGGGGCTAAGCAGAACATGAGACTGGCTGGAAGGACAGGAATAACTTGGAACTTCAGGGCTGTTGAGTGAAATTCTTTGTGGTCTCGTATTTTACTGCAATAATGAATGGCTACATCTGAGCTTGGTTTTCCTCCTTTGTTCTACTCTTTAATGTTAATGACTTGGCTTACGTTTTAGTGTCCTCCATGCTATCCGAAATGGCAAAGCTGTAAGATGGGCACTGAGCTTTGGGTTAGAGGACATTCCCTGAGCTCCATGTCAAAACGTTCCAGTGGCTGGTGCCCCAGAAACGTGCTGTGTCAGTGAGGGGGAGTCCACCTGCTTCATGTCAGGGACTAAATGCACACACGGTATCGAGTGAGTTTTCACTTCAGGGAATGTTTATAGAGTTTTTTCCTGATTTCAGATTTAAGCAGCATGTGTTTTTTCAAGTGGCAATAGCAGCATGGCAATGCAATGCAGGAGTCAGGCTGAGCCCACACAAAACTAGTCCCCAGCATGTGTTAATCTCAGATGTGGGCATCCCTTCTCCTTATCTTTTCCTGTAATACAAATAAAATAGTAGTAGATGATCTTTTTTAGTTCGACGGCCAGACTCTTTGAAATTTTATGTATTGTACATAAGAGGACAATTGTAGACTAACTAATGCCACTGCCCTCAGCCTTGTTCAAATTTCATAAAGATTATTGCAGTATGAAGATAAAATGCCAAACTCCAAGGTCTGGCACCTGTCAGAACAAATGAAGCTGAAAGGGTCATTTTTTTCACACTTTCATTGTAATATATTTGAAGACATTCACAAGTTGAAAAATGGTTACTTCTCCTTTTGTGACATCTGACATTTGTCTTGCGATTGGCAGTGTGTTACTGGAAAATAGCTTACAGTTCCTCTCATCTCGTGATTGATGTCCTGTAAAGACAGAGTTATAGAGGAGTCGGATTTGAAATGCTGTGACTGCGAATGCCTTTCCTTGCACCTTTGAAGTAGTACGATGTGTGGCCTAAAATATCCCAGTTTTGCTATTGTATAACTTACCCCGATATCAGTGGAATAAATTAACTATTGTATATTGAACACTGATAAGATCTCTCTCTCTATGGGAGACCTTTATACTCTGTGGATCTAATAGAGGTTTTTATAGCATGTGCATCCACAGGCTGATGCTGCACGCCCTATTCGTCTCCCACTTCAAATGTGAAGGGTCCCTTGTAGAATAGTCAAAATATTCAATTATCTGCCTCTAGTAATCCAGTGTTCATGTATTTATATAATTGGAAAATTGAATGCCATATTATTCTCAGAGGGGGGGAGGGAATAAACCAGGAATGTACTTTAGAGATTTAATAGCAGTCACATTTCTCTTCCCTCCTGTCTAATTCAATTTCCTCTGAATATTATTTAGCATCCAATTTCATAGAGCCTTTAAGTTACCAGTCTATGCCCATGCAAATGACCAGAGACACTTTATCCAGGATATGAATGCTAATGCACTGATAATCTGTTAATCCTGAGGTACCTCTCTAGCTAAAGAAACAATACAGGAAAGGCAGCAGGCGTTGGGTTTTTAACAGCACTTTTGTATACATTCTCTTCAGAGAATACCACAGCACTGCACTCATGATTCTATTTATGACATATATTATGTGAATATTGTATGCCAGTGAAATCTTTCTTGTTATCAAACACACTGGGTCTGGTATTCCTCTCTGGGTAGAAATCAGAATAAAACAACATCTAAGGAAAATTTGAGGCAAGTGAGTCCAGAATTGCAACCCTCTTCCCTGCAAGCTTGTGTGCAGCCTGAATGCGCCCAGACTCGCTCAGTGATTCCTCGTTCCATCTGTGTTCTTTCTCTGCATCAGGCTGCTGCAGGTAAGTCTTCCAAAGCCTCCTCTGGGCACTCCTTGTCCTCTGGAGCTTTGCCCAGACCCCACACGGATCCCCTCGCTGGCCGCACACCTGCGGCTACTTCCCTTAAAGGAAGGGCGGGGGAGGTGCCCGCTAATTACTCAGTTAATGACCAGCTGGGAGAGCCAAGGCCCCCTGTACCCGCCTGGTGCCCTCAGCGCGAGCCGCCGCCGTTGGCGCAGGTGTCGCCCGGGTACGGGCTCTGCCCTCAGGGCCCGCAGGAGCTCACGGCCTGCCCGGGGCCGGAGTTCGGGAGCCCTGGTGCTGAGGAGGGATCGCGGCCCGCTCCGGCCCGAGCCTGGCGGGGTAGGTTCACTTCCCTTGTGCCGGGGGCTCGGGTCAGGCGGGGATTTTGGGGCTGACCGGGGCACGGCTCCTGCACTGCTTCGTGTGGGAGTCCCCGGGGGCTGTGCTGGGGTTGCAGGAAGCCGAGGGCCGGCCAGCCCCGCTCTGCTCAGCACTTCTGCAGAGACGCGATGGGCTCCAGCGCCTGGGGAGAACCGTGGGGTGTCTCCTCGGTCAGATCCTCCCGATGGAGCAGATGGAGCCCCGTGGGCTTTCCGGAGATCCCCGCGCAGGAAAATGTCCCCGGGAGGATCCCGGGCGCAGGCACAGCCCGGCGCTTCCAGAACCTTCTGGCGGCGGGGGCCGTGAGGGAGTGAAGGGGCGGCCCGGGCCGGGGGGCCCCAGTGGGTTGTAGTGCACACCCGGGGTCAAGTGGAGCTTTTCCATAAGGACGTTTCCATTGCAATGTTCAGGGTTTCCCTGAGTGCGGGCTGAGCGCTGTCAGCGGCCCGTGGACATGAGTGTGAAGGAGCTGGTAGGCGCTGCGCTTTGTGCTTTGTTCCACCCCCCGCCCCTGTCTCTGTGGTGGCGGAGGTTGATGGGGACCTCCTGGAGCAGGGAGCACTGCACGGCGCAGCTCCGTGTGCGGGAATCTCATCCCACGCCGTGCCCTGGGCAGGGACACCTTCCTCTATCCCAGGTTGCTCCAAGCCCCGTCCAGCCTGGCCTTGGACACTGCCAGGGATCCAGGGGCAGCCACAGCTTCTCTGGCCACCCTGTGCCAGGGCCTCACCACCCTCACAGGGATTTCCTCTGCTTTCTCAGAGGTCCTGCTCCCTTTGCAGAGGCCTGGCTGTGCCTCGCAGGGGTCCCGCAGCTCCTTGCTGCCCACCTGAGCAAGAACAAACTGCTCCAAGCACAAGCTGAGTACTTGATTTTCTTAGGTACTGGCTCTGCTCACGGAGCTGCCCCCTCCTTTGGCCACGCTGGCGGGCACTGCTGGCACACCTCAGCCTGAGAGGGCACACTGGGTCTGTCCCTTTGCGGGCTGCAGATGTCCTGGGTGGATGAGAGGTGGTGTTTGGGCTCCAAATTCCTGCTGAAATATCAGCAGTGAGGTGTCTACATCTGCCCAGCTACGCTTGACTTGTCTGGCTCTGCCCTCTGGTTGTTCCTCCATAAGGGGAAATTGATAAAGTATTTCTTTTTCTCTGGCTGTTTCCATCTGCACTGCCTTGAGAGCATCCTCCGGCTCTCTTGGCTTGTTCCAGCAGGATGAGGTCCCGAGCCTCCCGCTATCCCTTCTCCAACCGCACGCAGCCCAGCTCGTGCTTTTCTCAGATTATTTCTGCCTTACTTACCTTCACTTCACCTTAAGCACACACACAAAAAATCATCAGCGCTACCCAGATAAATCCATCTGGTCCCTGTCTCAGCCTCATTTAACCTCCCACTGAAGAGATTGTATCACATGGTATTCAGCTGGAACCTATTACCTTGCATGCCCAAGCATATCACATTGAATTACCCTGGCCCACAGGCCTGCGGTGTTTGCTAATAGCTAATGGCTGCTTTTAACTTAGAGGTGATTTATTCTAGCGCGTTTCTATTCGCAGTGCAGCGGGGGGGTGTGGCACTGTGTTAACCAGAGCTCAGCGAGGGAGCGCCGGCGGGATGGCTGAAGGCAGCCTGGCTTCACACCTCTGCCAGGTGCTGACGTTTCCCAGTATTCCCGTTCCTCACCGCTGTCCCAGATGCAGCAAGTGTTAGGGACTCGGAGTGGCTGCTCCTGGCTGCACGCAGCAAGAGATGCGAGAGGGCCCAGTGCTCTGCTTGCCTGTCATCACCAACCTGAGTGCCGAGGGGGTGTGGCACATCCGTGCGCTCAGGAATGTCCCGGGAGCGGGGCAGTGTCCCCGCACGGTGTCCCCTGCCCTCTGCCTCAACTGCTTCTGTGGGAGACCAACGTTTTTTGCAGTTCTGATGGCAGAATTAAGTTCATTTGTGTCATTGCTGAATTTACTGCAGGTGTAGTGTAAAATTCGTATGAAATTGCAGTAAAAGACAAAATCAAAAGCCTGTTATGGTGATGTGATGCAATTTTTCCTCTTCCTTTGCCTGATCAGTGGAAATACAAAAGCTCTTCTGCAGGTCAGGTTCAGATAACACTGGTGAACAAGCAGGAGAAAGGGAGAATGCGAGTTTTGGATGCAAACCCAGCTCCCTGATTTGTGGTTTGCTGAGTCTTGAGCCTCATGTTTGTCCTCTTGTCACCCCAGATCCCCCAGCACACGGCTCTCCTTGCTCAGGGGGTGAGGAGGGACTGTGGCTTCCAGGAGGAAGAGTAGTGACTGTAATAAATCAAAGTCAATCAAGTTGGGAACTCTGTTATGCAGGCTTCGTTCCTTGATGATGTAGCACAAAAATCAAATGGTTGTGGTTATTCAGTTATGGCTCATACCACCAGTGGGGGAATCTGATCATGTACGGGGCCTGCATCAATATTATTTGTGTGTTGAGGAGCTGTGCTGGCTGTCAGGCGGGAAATGGCAGAAATGCTGCATGCGTCCCAAGTCCTTCTCTCTCTTCCTCTCACCCTTCTTAATAACCAAGTAACCTGCTCCGCTGTCTGTCTAAGATCAATAATAGCACAGGGCGCATCATAACAAGCTGGAAAACATTTTTCCTGAGTGTCTCAGGACACTGCAGGTGCTGAGGTGACGCTGGGGAAGGAGGTGCTGCCTGGCGTGGGACACAAACCACCTCCATCCTGGCCTGGCTGCAGGCCGCACCGCCGGCCCTTCCTGCAGGATGTAGAAGAGTGTGGGCAGTCAATAGACGTGGATAAAATAAAGTTGTGAACAGCAGCAGGAGCTAAAATAGCAACATCAATAGCAGTTTCCAGATAATGATCTAATTAGCACAAACAACAAGTTTCCACTAATGACTCTTGTTCTTCCAGCTCCTTCCTTTCTGCTCGCCTGTCATTATTGACTCTCTGGCAGGGAGCGGCTGCGCTCCTGTCTCTGGGGCCAAGGCTTTGGAGGTTTGTTTACTGCCTGGCTTTGAATTACTTCTCCAGAGGATGTTTGCTCAGGAGCCTGGGCTGCTGTGCGTGGGATGGCTGCGCGCAGAAGGTGGGGGGGAGGAAAATCAGCTGTTTGGCTTTTGTAGCTTTTGGGAGGCCTTGGGAAAGTTGTGCTCCTACTGCACGTCCCTGTTGTAAAAATAAAGATGCTGATGTTCACCCACTGCATTGGAGTGGGAACTGACTGCTTGTGAAGGGCTTGGGAAGCTGTGAGGGGAAGATGCTTGTCAGGAACAGATTAGAGACTGTTCAGGAGCAGACACAAGCTGTTTCTGTCCCTTCTCTCCCTAGGTATGAGCCTTATCTCTGCACCTCCCTGCCTCCCTCCCACTGAAACAAACAGGCTCTTCTGTGCTCTTAAGACCTCAGTTTGGGAAGTATTGGCTAAATGCTGTCACTTCCTTGGTTGTCAGTGGCCACTGTTCTGGCTGCTGCTTTGTCCTCAGTTGTGGTGGGCAGGATTCTTGCACTGGCCTGTTTTGAAGATGCCCAGTTCTGACATCTCCCAGCTGCCAGTTGCTGCGGTGGGACTTGGCTTTGCCAGGGCAGCGGAGTGGGACCACGGCTGCACCACCTCAGCCTTGCCTGAGGTGCTTACTGGGCTGTGCTGGGGAAGGTGCTGCCCGGCACCAGGAGCAGCTCACGGGCCAGTGACTCTCACTAAACTCAGAACAAACCCTGTGCGGGTGCAATTACTGGAACATCATTATTGCTGATGAGTCTTGTGCTAAAATGACTCTCCAGATTAAAAACCTCAAGCAAACACATCTGCGCTCCCCAGCCTCCCAGCCCCGTATTCCCGTGGTTGTTCTGGCTGCTGATCTGCAATTCCGAGTCTCACTTCTCCCAGCCCTGCCCGTCTGCCGGGGCCCGCTGGGAGCGGCTGCAGCCGGGCTCCGGAGCTGCAGATGCCGAGAGCTGTCAAGTGCACTGAGAGGTTCTGGGTGTTTTCGTCTGAGAATTCAGCTCTGCTCTAATGAAGCCGAACAGCCGCTAAGGAGGTTTTATTCAAGTCAGGGTGGTTTTGACTAATCCCTCCTCGCAGCGTTTTCTGAGGTGCTCTGTGTTTCCAGGGCTGCATTTTTCTTTCTCTCAACCTTCGAAGTCAACAGTGATGAGGGGGATGGCAGAGGGCAGAGCCCTGAGGGAGGATTTTGGCCTGGGTGGGTTTTGCCTTCCTTCCCAGGGCAGGTGCCGGTTCCGGACAGGAACAGGACGAGGCTTGGCTGGGCGGCTCAAGGCGCTGGCAGCCAGCAGAGCCCAGTGCCCAGCCCGGCTCCAGCGCTGCTGAGCACAGGAATAGCCACAGGTGCTCTCCACATCCCGACTCATTTCGATGCAGCCAGCCTGTCCTCCACCTCTCCCGGAGGAGCTAATTATGGTGATGTTAATGAGGCAGAGGTGCTGATGCTGCCCAGGGTTTTAATGACTTTCCTCCACGTTTTCTGCTACTTTTACTGGAGGCAGAAGGGTGGTTTGTAAGGAGTGGTGGGGGCAGGAGCAGGCCTGACTGTCAGACCCCCCTGAGCCTGTGAAGGGAAGGTGGTGGAGCCAGGTCAGGGCTAAAATACTATTGGGAGCAAATTCCAATGATCTGTTTGGGGAGGCAGGTAAGACACGTTTGTGTGTGCTTGTGGCGTGTGCCAGGCTGCTCTAAAAGCTGGAAATGACTGAGTAGAGGTGCTGGAGCACTTATGTAAAATATCTAAATAAATCTTTAATATTTCTAATTGCAAATGTACATAAATTGCACAGCCACATCATTTCTTTGAACACCAACAACTTTCTCTGTACATTATTACATAGTTTAAAAGGAGCTGAAGGAGATTCAGCAAACACTTCCACTTTGCTTTTTTGTTTTTTAAACATACTTACAAAAAAAGATTTGTTTTTCTTTATAAGAGGATATAAAACATAGCGACTGCTTATCAGGAACAAGTATCAGCCTAAGCAGATATACAGAGAGAGGTATATCTTAAGACACAGTGATGTATGATAAAGGAATATGTGAACATGGAGGCTGCACTCTGGGGTACTGGTAGCTGATGCAGAGCCACATGGCATTTACAGCAATGTCACAGCTCAGGTGATCTGTGAAAGTCAATGCTTGGATGTGACACCCTTTTCCAAAGCATGGTTGTTTCTGGATGTTGTGCAACGCCCTCAGGATTGGATTTGGTTTGGAAAGCCCATGAGCTGCATGTTCTCATGCTGCCGTTGTCCTCCCGCCCCCCCATGTGTGATTTTCCCCAAGGGAGAAGGAAAAGGCAGCAGTTACCGGTGTGGGGTCAGAGCAGGGCAGGTGCCACTGTCCGAGCCTCCTGGCTGAGCAGTCTCCTCTGAAACGGCCCTAAGGCTCAGAGACCAGCTGGGAATGGGCAGGGAGTGTCCCTTCCTGTGGCCACCAAAGGCAGCTCGTGGTGGCCATGAGGCCGTGGCTCTGACCCACACCAGGTCCCAGTCCTGGCCAGCCTGGAGGCCTGGATTGCTTTGAACGCAAACCTTTGGGAGGAGGTGACCCCAACAGTCAGTGCAAGTGGGAAGGACGGAGCGTCCACCCAGGGACAGTGTCACAGGCGTTCCCTTTGGACTTCTGCTTCGTGCTCTCCAGGCAAAGCTGTGTGAAGGACAGGGCAGGGGCTGGGGTGGAGCTGCTGGACCCGCTGGTCACAGGCTGCTCTCAGAAAGGCCTCGCCCCGGGGCTGCTCGCCCTGTCCTGGGATTGCTGGGGCAAACAAGCCCCTCTTAGATCAGACCCCTGGGCCACAGCCTGTGGCTCTCCTGGCTGAACACATCAGTGTATCTGCCATCTGTGACTGAAAATCCTCTCCTTGTCCATTACAGAACAGACCTCAGCACATTTTCTATTGCATCTGGGTGTGGACATTAGGAACAGGAAAATGCCTATGAGCTATCTAAACTTTGGGAATGATTGATTCCTTGCTGATTGCTTTCCTAGGAGAGCCTGTGACACCTCACTGAGGTCCAGCAAGTCCCTCTGTCCTTCAGGAATATTCATAGTAGCAGAACCTGTGTCCTGCAACCTGCAGCAACCTCTGGGACTCTGCTCCCAGACCAGAGGATTCCACGTGTTCTCACAGTGCAATCAGTGCTTTACAGCTGCAAAAGCAGAAAACAAAACCAACCAGACTCAAATGACAATGCGGAGTGACACCAGACTCTTTGGATGGTGGCAGGATTTGCTTAAACTGGTGCAAAAGGGGCTGGTGACTACACTGTAGTATTAGTTGGCATGGGGAAGGACTGGGGTCCCTCCCATCTTTTGGCACTGAAGCCATAATCCCTGTCCAAAATGATGATACTTACAGTCCGCAGAGACCTTGGGATACTGGTCAGTCCATTTCATCCCCCTTCACACAAAACTGCTCCTTTTTTCAGGAGTGTTCACTACAGTTTAACAAAACCCCAAATCAAAACTCTTAGAACAGAATCTTTGAGGTGGGCCCACCACAAATCTGGATCCATGGCTTCGCTCCCTTCCCTTCCCTCAGGTCCCCTAGGGAGGACGCTGGAATAAGAACATGGGTCTGGATCCAGATTTGGCAGCCCGAGCCCACCTCTCCAACACAGCAGTGAGATACAGCCAAATCCCGACCAAATAAGCAGCACCAGAAGTAAGTTACTATATACAACTGTTAGTGAGATAGATACGGTACAGTAAACACTGAGAACATTTACAAAAAAATATTAAGACTTGTATTAAGATAAAAATTGGAGTGTTTTTGCTTTGTTTACACTTTGACGAGTTTGCACTAGAACAGCCTCTTACTGTAGAAAGCGCAAGAACCGGAAAGGAAAATGGAGCCGATCCCAAAAGCTTGGGGACAGTGGTGGTTTGCTCTGGTGCTGCAGCACCTCTCGGGATCCAGGTATTGCTACGCCAGGTACCAGCTCCAGGCCACGGCAGGGAACACGCGGGGCTCCCGCACTCACACACACACGCACACGTGCACAGAAATGTACAGCTTATAAATAACAGAAACACAAACTGAAGGAACAGAACTGAGCCTGGACCTGAACACCTGTCCCCAAACCTTTTTAGGGGAGGGTCACGCTTAGGTCCAGTTGTTGACAGTTGCAGGGGAAGGAAACGGGGAAAAACGGGGGAATCTCTACTGTAACGAGACTTCGTCCTGATTTGAATTTCTTTTTGTACTGGCTCGGGAAACTAAGCAACAACTCCAGAAGGTGTTGGCACTGGAACTTTTAAGATTTTGATAACTGGCTGCGGAAGGATTTAAGCATTCCTGCTATTTCAGCAGAACAATGTATTCAGTAATTTGTAAGTTTGAGGGTAACCAGGAGTTTGTGACAGATCGGGGTGGGGCAGGGGGGAGCAGTGCCTTGGCTTGTGGTTGAGGAGAAGATTAAGATGTACTGTGCTTAGCTTCAGCACTAAACAATTGGTTTGTGGGTGTTTCTTTTTCCAGCTCTTACGGAGAGCACTGACTGCATCCCAAAATTACTTCCATGTATGAATGGAAACGTCGCTGGTGGGGTGCCCGCCCCATACCCTGTTAGCGTTTCCATTCCTCTATGTCACTTCTGTCTTGAAAAACTCCAGTCTCTCGCAACACAAATACTTTAGAATTCAAAACAATCAGCTCTAAACAGACATCTCAGGGCAAAAGCGTTTAAAGTAGTCTTTTTGCAGGGTTGTTATCATGTATTTGACTCTGAGACAGTGGCAGGTGTAAATCTACGTACCCAACGGTTCACAGTACCCTGTATATTCCTAACCTGTCTGGGTCTTTCTCCAGTTGTAACCTTGTCAGATTTGTGAGGTTCTTCAAAGCCATCTGTGCTAGTCTCCAAAATTCAAAGGTGACTGTACTTGCCATAAGTACTGAGTTATGACATTGCTCTGAGGAGCTCCGTTTGGGGTCTGCTGTGTGCTGCACCCCTCGGCAGGTGTTGGCGGGGTGTGGAAGACCTCAGTGCAACACGTTCGCTCCTCCTGGGCTTGGCCCAGGGCTTCCAGGGACCAGAAAAACGTGTAGGAAAAAGAGCATCTTTAATTTTGCAAACGATTGCATGAGGAAGAATGCTGTTAAGGAGCCTTACGGCTGTGGGGCAGCACGGCAATGCAGAGCTTACTGGCAAAGTGTCCTGCTCAGGCAGCCTGGGAAGTGTGAGGCTGGAGACGGTACCTAAGCAGAGCAGAGCTCAGGGAACGTCCTAGTCCCTCGGACTGTACATTTACGCATGGCAGGAGGAGCTAGGACAGGCGTTGAGCAGTGTGTTAACCTTTAGAGGGAGCATAGGCAGATGTCCTGTACACTGTACACTGTCATCCGTATCTCAGAGAAACCTCTGGCTCTCGGTACGAGGGCCCTGCTCTGAGAGTGGGACTTGTGAAGGACTAACTGCAAGAACCACAAACCAACAAACACCGTGGCGGCAGCTCAGCGGCACAACCCCCGTGAAGGGGTGCCCCCTCCGCTGAGCACAACGTGTCTGTGCCGAAGTTCGGGCTGGGAAAGTCTAATCCTGGCTTATGCCTGCACAGTGCTCCTGACAAGGGGCCTTTCGGTGGTGGCTGCTGTTCTTGGTGGTTACTCCCTTATGACCATGTTTTACATTCTTCAAGCCGGTTAATTTCCATGCAGTGCTCATTCCCAATTTAAAGAGGACAGTATTCCAGAAAATGGGATCTTTTTTTTTCTAATGCATACTGTGAAAGAAAAGAAATACAATTACCGATCTTCATGGTTCTTCAGTGCTTTTTCTTGTTTCTTTGTCTGTTTTTCTCCCCAGAAATAGTAAAACTCTCAGCACAGAGCATTCCATCCCCACAATGAACCCTTGATCAAGCAGGAAGCTGCCACTCCACGTAGCCCCTCACTCCCCCTCTACCACAACAGGCACCAGCAAATCCAGCCCCTGTCCCTCAATCACAGCTCAGGGACCAAGCTCAGGCAACATTCACTTTATTCTGTGGTGGGAAGTGTGTGTGGGACAGTGCCTGGGGCTATTGCTTACAAAACTCTTCCCCTTTATTTGTGAGAGAGCAGAAGCTGTCGAGAGGAATCGAGTTTCCATTCACCAGGTGCCAGCTCCTCCCTCCACTCCTGTGCCAGAGCCTTGACCTTGCTCTGTGCCCTTGGGCTGCCCAGGGACCCCCAGCAGCACCAGTCCTGCCCCCCTGCCTCCGGGGTTCCCCACACAGCACCCCTCTGGCCACCACACCGCCCTGACCTTCCATCTGCACTGTGCTCCCTGTATGGGCCGAGTTAATTAAACACTAATTAGCTGCATAAATGCCCTGTGGATGCAGGAAAAGTCAGTGGCCTCACAAAAGCCACCAGGAAGGATGCTGGGCTCGGCTGGGGTTCGCTTTGGGAGGGCTGTGCTCCGGGGGGAGTCACAGGAGGAGCGGGCCAGGCTTTGCTGCCGTCGCTCGGACGCTACATCCAGCAGCACACTTGAACTGGACTTACTGGGCCCCTGCCTGCTGCAGGCTCTGCCCAGCTCCCTTTATTTCGCTTACTGCAATGACAAGGACGTTACTCCTTGCTGGGAGGGGTGAGGCATATCCTTTGGGCAGTTTGGAAGGAAAAGGTTACTTTTGTTTAAACATTGAACACTGATTCAAATCCAACAGTGACAGCGATTCTCAAATATATGTTATTTCCTTATGCCACTCATCTCACACTCGACATTCCCGTCCCTCAATGTGCTGGCAGGACATCTCCCAGCAGGGTCAGTCGGCGCCGTCCGCAGTAAGGAGCTGGTGCTCGGGGAGCAGCCGTTCTCTGAAGCCGCGGCTCACGCCTGCTGTGCACGGTCCCTCCGGCCAGGCCTCTCCTGCGGCAGCGCCCTCCGCGCGTTAACAATTACTGCTGTTTCTGAATTCTCCATTCTCTGTGATCTGCAATTTAGTTGGGTTTGTGGGGGAGATCCCATTACGTGTCTGCATGCTGTACCTCTCTTTCAGCTGAGTAAGGGCACTCATTAGCCGTGCGTTGGCAGCATCCAGGGAAGCAATGCGTTTCTCCTGCAAGCAGACGGGCAGAGGGCATGGTCAGTGAAAAGGCACGAGTCCTGTCCCTCTGGGATGTCAGCCCAAGACAGTGACCCAGAGGCCTTTTGGACCAGGACCTTTCTCTTTGGCATTCTTAGGTGGGGGGTTTTTAAGTGCTACACAGCATTTTTTGAAATCCGCAGGGCTACAAATATCCCCTGCCTGTGCAATGTGGGCTACATTTCTTTTTAGGATCCTGACGAAAATGGAGGTAACACAGTTGCTCTAATTATTCAGTTACACACCATACTGTTTGTTCTAACTCAGCTGTTACAAAGATGGTAGGATTCCATTTCTAAACCCAAACTCTCCCAAGACAGTTACTCCTGTCACTATTTAATTAGTGTAAATTAATAGTTTAAATGACTTGTAGCCTCCCAGGCTGTCTTTGATGGCAGCTCTCACCGATGGTAAGGATGGGAGCAAGAGCTTCCATGTTGCAGCCCGATTCTACCACTCCTGTTCTTTGTGACACTGAATAAGTGTCATCCTCCTGTGACTGCCACAAGCAGAGGAACAGAACCAGCTCAGGGGCAGTTGCTTGTGTGTAGCTCTGAAAGTCTGTGTATGAACACGTCCAACACATGTACAGCCTGAGGTGACCAAAAGAGAACAGTACAGAGCGTGCAGGGGCACGGTCAGAACTTCACGTGTACCCCACGAGGTGCAGGGGAGCGGAGAAGGTCCCAGAGCTGCTGGGAGGCTGCAGGTACCACCACTCACACTTTAGGGACACTCTGGGTCTGCTCGGCTCCACGGGAGCACAGAACAGAACGGGATGGATGATTTGGCAGCTTTGAACAAATTGCTCCGCAGAAAAACTGGGGTTTTTTTACAAAGTTACTACTGTCTCCAGTTTAATTAGCTACACAGTGACTTAGTCATGAGTAGTGATTCACAAGTGATTAATAGGGTCGTTAAGTGTAAGGCCAGAATATACTATCATTCTAAACCACAAGCAGTAGGGAGGCCTGGCTGCTGAGGACATGCTGGTCTCTGTTAGACAAACTAAGAGATTATGGCCTGTATTTTCCTATTCTCTTTTCCAAGCACAGTGTTTTGCACCCATCATGTGATGCTCCTCTTCCACTGTAACTGATTGCAGTAACTGAGCTTCCCAGTCCTGCAAATCACAACCCAGAGGCCGAAAAACATGTTGGCTTGGCTGCGGGCAGGCTGTGTGTTCCCTGTGTCCAGGTCCTGTTCTGATGACCCAAGCATTACTGGGACATGAAGCACCAAGCAGTGCTCCAGGGGATGTGATCCTTCCACTCACCGACTGAGTTGTGGGCACAATCCCTCCCCAAACTGCCATCCCATGCCCTCTGTGCCACGCTCCAAGGCTGCAAACAGCTGTGACAGTCACCGTGTCCTGCTGTAGCTGCCCTGTCCCTACTTGCAGCTTGGTGCTGACTCACCCCCACGGTCTCATCCCGGGCTGGCACTGCTGCAGGGGGGGCTGTGTGTTGGCAAACCCACCCTGAAAACTGCAGCAGCCCTTGGCACGGGGCACTCACCTGTGCATCGATAATCTTCTGCTTGGAATCCACAGCAGCCTGCATTTCAGCGTGGTCCTTCTTTAACTCCTCCTCAACCGACATCAGTCTGGGAGCCGAGCACACAAGAAAAAATGACATTGGCTGGGCTCTGCTAAGCCCAGGTATTACCCTCATGCTCTACCTCCTCTTACCCACAAACCAAGCCTTTTTTCTTGGCTCTTATTCTTCCCTGGAGCTCTCTCTAGCAAAGTGCCCTGAAGCTGAAATGACAGCACAGCGAAGGCTGACCCAGTGGTGAGGGCTGACTGAAAGCACTAAGTGGGTTTGGCTCAGGTAAAGGTGAAACCAGCTGCACCAGAACAGTCCTGGACAAATGTGAACACCACATCCCACTGGGTGAGAGAAAGGGATTTAGAGTTACAAGTAAGGGATGGGGATGAGATCCTTAGCTATAGAACAGAACAAGCCTGCCAGAGCCTCTGAGCTCTCCCCCACTAAAATTTTGCCCTTATGCATCAGGAAAGTGTTAGGGTTTTCCTTGTCCCAGGTAACATTGAGGGGAAAACCCATATGCGAAACCTGCCTGCACCTCCAAAAGAACCTGATTCTCCTGAGCAGGGGTCAGCTCTAATGCTAGCCAGGCTGCCCTGCCTTACTGCCATCCCCAGCACTCCCATCTCCCTGTACCTGCTGATGATGCCCTTCATCTGGATCTCCTTATCCTCCTGCTGCCTCCGGAGCCGTTCCTCGCTCTCCTCCAGCCTGGCCTGGTACTCCAGCACCAGCTTCTGTGTGGTCTCCTCCTGGCATTTGAAACGAGTCTCATATTCCTCCAGCTTCTTGTTGGAGATGCGGAGCTTGTCCTGCAGCACCACCAGGTCCTGCTGGTACTGAGCGTGCAGGGACAGACACAGGAGGAGAAAACACACGTGGGACGTTACCTCGTAGAGTTTGCCCTTGCCAGGGTTTCCCCCAAACCCGCTCACGCCCCTCTCCTCGTTATCAGACTATAGCTGCAAACCCGTATCAGACAACCCCGCGCGCCGACACCTCCTCTTCCGTCTTCTCCGCGGCGCCAGGAGCGATGCCGGGTCCGCGGGGCGGGCAGGTCGCTGGCAGGTGCAGAGAGTGGGCTGTTAGCAGAGTCTGGCATTTCACAGGGGAAATGCAGGTTAGAGCGGGCCAATGGCAAAGGCGGCAGGCAGCTTCTCACGCTGACAGCGCGGGGCTCGCACAGGCAGGAGAGGCTGCGGCCGTGGGGTTTGGGGTTCATGCAGGAGCTCTTCAGTCTGCGGCCATAAACGGGGGGGCTTTGGGCAGGCTGGGCGCCAGCCATGAGCTGCAGTGACAAATGCAGGACACTGCTGTCTCATCACCCTTCATCGAGCCGAGGGCACTGTGCTGGCTGAGCAGGGCACAGAGCACGCCTGCCTTTTGGGGCCCAGCATTTAACTCCGATCTCAAACCAGGGTTCAGTCCAAGAAGAGCTGCTGCATGAAACCAAGACCCCACAGTTGTACTGTTCATTTGGGTGAAGCTATAAATCAGCAGCAGAATCACATAAAGCAATTAAAAAAATTAAAAGCTTTTGAACTCGGTAAAACTGGGTTCAGCTACTGCAGCAGCACAGCGTTCAGTAAACTTGCTTTGCTAAAGGAAAATCCAGTGAGTGTGTGCACAAGAAAAATTATATTTGGACATAGTCTTTTAAAAAAGCATCTCAACTGGAATAACGTTAGAATAATTAAAATGCAGCTGATAATGTGACAAGCTGCTTTTAAAGAGTCATATAAGGGTAAAAGGCTCCCATCTGAGGCTGTTAAAGCTACAAGTGGTATTAATAAACGGAGAGAAGTGCACTCTGTTGTGTCTTGACTTGGCCCTTCCCCTTTGGCCATCTCACCTGGGTAAGCGCTGCAGTGATGGGTTGGGTCATGTCCCAGGTCGGAGAGTCCTCCTGGACCGTGTGACCCCCAGACCAGCTCTAGGGAGAGGGGAGGGCAGCCAGGCTGCTGCTGGGGACTGGCCAGCAACTCCACTCACAGCAAAAATAACTGCAGTTTCTAAGGACTGAAAACTTAGGAAGCTGATGTTCTTCCTGAACTGCCAAAGTACTGGAGCGAGGCGGTTTTCCTTTAGCAAAGCTCTTACTGCGGCACAGGAACGACACGGTCTGCACATGGAACCTGGAGCAATGAGGGAACAAAGCGCCCGTACAGCTGCACAGAAGCACTAAAGTCAGACAGCAGGAGTTGCTTGAACAGGAAAGATTAAATACCTACCCTAGCCTTAAAATAGGAGCAGCGTAAGGGAGCTCAGAGGAGAGCAGGAGAGGCCTCAGAGCCCGAAGGAGTCGCTCCTGTCTCTAGAACACTTGTCTCATTCTCAGTTACCATTCAGGTCTTACGGTAATGGGGAGAGAGGTTATGCTAATGGTGATCTTGAATGTCAGTGACTGATGGGACAGCAGAGTAGGGAAAGATGCTGCATGGCAATGAGACAGCCTGGGCCGGGGCTCCCGCTGGGCTTGGGGCAGGGACAGGGATGTTGCAGTGCCATCAGTGTTTGTAACCCCACCATTGCCTGCCCTGCACTGGGTAAGGATGGGCCAAACCCACAAAACTGCCCTGATCTTCCTGGGGCAGCTGGGAGCTGCTGCCTTGTACCTCCCGGGTCCTACGGCACCTGCCTTCGGCATTTTCCTTGGATTTAAGAAGCTACAGTCCCCAAATGACACAGCACAGCAGAATGAGCACAGGAAGGCTATTGGAACCAAACGAGAAACATGTCTGTGCTGGGAAGCAGGACCGGGGCTTGGGAAGGGTGATGTCTGCAGTGCTGGTGTGACAGAAGAGAAGCACATTGAGGAGACATCCCAAAAGCTACTGGTGCTCAAGTGTCAAAATCCTGGCAGAGCCAGGCTGCTGGGAAAGAACCTTGCAGAAGCAGCAATCAGCAAAGATGGGATTTTCCCAGGTTCTGACTGCTGGATCCTCATTTTTATCCTTCTTTTTCACTCTAGCCACGCCTACTTTGTCTCTTCCCAGCTTCTCCCACCCCAGTCTCGCCCAGGAAGGAGGGGAAGGGAGTAGTACCCCTCTGCTTCAGAGGCACAGGGCTGAGACTGAATACTCTGGACATGGCTTCCTGGCAGATCCCTGACTGGCCAGGCTCTGATCTGTGTGACACAGCCCTAAGCTTGCAGAAGTGCCACAAAGTCACCCCAGGCTCCAGTGCTGTCTCCGAGACCAAAATTTGGACTTAATTTTCAGGTCTGTGAACAGCCTTTTGACATGGAAGCTGCTTCCTGCTCCATGTCCCTGTTGTGAGGCACGAGGCTGCCTGTGCCTTACTCCATCTCTGTTACAGGTGTGCTTAATTCACTTTTTAAGCTTTCTTACCAGCAGCTGGGTGAGTTGGAATGGGGAGAGTAGGAGGCACTGGCTGGCTGCAGAGTTTGTTTCAGGGCAGCATCAGCACTTGATTCCTGGCTCCTGTGTTTCTTACTTGCTTTCATCAGAAGGTGATTCCAGTCACTGAGTGTGTGAAAACCTCCCAAACCTTCCCCACAAGTTCCCTGTGAGGCTGAGTAGGACAGGGAGCAACCTGGCCCCCTCTCTCCTGGGCAGGGACCTGCACACAGCCCACCTTCTCCCCAGGGTGCTCAGGGAATGACATTCAAGGAAACCCTCTCTCTATTCAGAAACTTGTTTCAATCCAATCAGGTTTTACCTTTTCTGCTTGGCTGAGCTCGTCCTTATTCCTGAGCTTATCCCTGTGCTTGGAATCTGGGTCAATGCTTTCATCTTCTAAAAACTGCATGTTCATATTCAAAAGCCAAGCAGCAGTGCGGTCCAGGGCATTGGGGTTCACAGGAGAAGGGGCCTACAATGAAACAATGATACAACCATGACAAAAGAAAAACCTGTAACACAAATGGTCATGAAGCTGGAGAGAGAGTTTCCTTCCGAGCAGACCCTCTCCCGTGCTGCTCAGACAGCAATGAGCCAGGCTGAGCTACCGGAGCAGCAGGGGCTGGAGCAGGAACAGCTCCTGTTCTGCAGTTGGACATTATTTTGGGTCAAGCAGTGGGGTCCTGCTCGAAGTCACGTCCCCGGTGTCTGAGCAGATCCTGTCACCTCACAAGGACATGACCTGTGAAGGCGCTGAGCTGCAGGTGAGCAGAGTGGCTGGATGTGGTTTATTTATTCCACGAGCAGCGTTCTCTCAACTCTTCAGCTTTTTATGAGCCATCTTTGCTTCCTGTGAAGATTCCATAAAACAAGATCTGAAAACTGAAATGCTCCTTACGACCATGCAGGTGCCTTCTTGGAAAGTTTCTTTTCAGCAGAGGCTACACTAAGGATGCTGAAGAGGTCTAAATGCTCAGTATCACTTACTAACTAGTGATGTTCCATGGTCAGTGAGCTACAGTCACATCTGCTGCCTTTCAGTCCTGGCCTGGGCAGGGACTGCCAGTGGCATTGCCTAAATATTTTCCAACCACATTACAAGGAAGTCACTCTTCAGCTATTTCCCCTCCATCCTGCCTTGTTATAAACTGCAGTAAACAGTCAGATGAACACATGGCATCTGGATGACTTGGTCATTCAAGTTAATGGCTTGGGAATTCAGGTTAACAAATCGGAACTGTCAGAGACCTTCTCCTTCATTCCAACCTCTGGATAGAGAAACCCAGTCACTGTCAGGCTGCAGAACAGGAGGTTCTGTGTCAGGGGTGGGGAGTGGTTTAATTTCCTCACTGGGGTTAGGGGCTTTCCCATGCCATCTTCCAGTCTGGTCTTCTACCTCCACAATTATGAATCCAAAGTATCAGACTTGGCTCATGAACATTGCTTGCTACAAATCCTCATGCTGCTAACATGCAAACAAAACGTGTAGAGTGAGGGTGAAAGAGGCATTCTGAGACTTCAGGTCTGAAGAGAAACTTTGAGAGGACCCCATGGGTGGGTGGAGGAATCTTCCGTCAAGAGAACCTGGCCAGGGCTTTCCGATGGCCACCTGGAGAATCCTCGTCTTTCTGGAAGAAACTGTGCTACAACCAGGCCTCTGCTGCTTGCAGAGCTCTGTGCCCTCTGTCCCTAACGAGTATTGATTGTGTTACACAAAGGCTGCTAATGCCAGCGCTTACGGATCGATACTGGAATCACGGAACAGCCCCGGATGGGAGCGTGAACAGCCTTCTGTGGGCAGCAGTGACCAGGCTCCACGGCTGCCCTGTGCAGGAGAGGCGGACACAGCAACACTGAGTGCTGGAGAAGGGCCTGAGGTAACTCAGGGTTTGGGTGCAGTGGGCTCATGCTGGTTGTCCAGTCTCTGCGTTTGCTTTTCTTTTCTAACTCTTCCTTTAGGCACAGAGGCCCTACTGTGATAATGTTGTGTAGGGCTGGTTTTGAAATGTAGAGTGAATAAATGAGCACTATAAGAAACATTTGTCCATGCCAGGACAACCAGAGGGCCCTAGGCCTGTGACCTATTGCCTTCGATTTTACCCCCCCCAGACAGTGGAATGGAATTCTGTGCAGCCCAGCACGTGGTCTGGGACCGGGATCGCTGCAGAGCTCTGCACAGCGGGAACGTCGCTCTCGGCTCCTTCCTCCCCGCTCCTACGGGAGAGTCTCACAGAGCAAACAGGAATGTCCAGGAGCACCATGGCCCCGCTGGGACCGGAGCAGCAGCAGGGAGACCCTCAGGTACAGGAGATCAGGGTCTGTTCCAAGCCTGGGAGATGGCGCAGGGTTGACTATGGCATGGGATGAGAGCCTGGGCATGGAGAGGCAAAGCAGTGACAAGATGGTAGCGCAGGGCAGTGGCATGGCTGCCATTGCCCTCAAGCCTCTGCCACCTACACACGCTGCGGTGTGCCATGTAATGGAGGGACACCGGGAGCGGGCACTGCTCCGTGTTCGGTCCCTAGAGGGCCTCTCTGTTCCAGGCCGAGCTGGGTGCCAGAGCCGAGGTACATCCCCACGTGCGATGCCACCGTGGGGTTGGCACTGATGTGGCAGCTCAGAGCCACATCCCCTCCCATGGCAGCAATCTCCACGGGCTGACCTGACCCCACCTGGCCCCTTCAGTGCCAGGGCCTGGACAGCCCGAACTCACCTGCTTGTGCATGGTGCGCTGCTTCATCTCGGGGCTGTCGCCCTTGGAGGAGGAGGACTGCTGCCGGAGCCGCGCCCCGCTGCCGGGCCAGTCGGGTGACGAGGACATCATGCTGCCGCTGGAGGGTCGCTGGTACTGCACCGTGTTCAGCAGGGAGGGCGGGGTGCGGCCGCGGCTGACGGGCGGCGGCGGCGGGGGCGGCTGGTCGATGCGCCGCTGCGGCCCCGCGCTGTTCTGCCGCGGCATCGTGGGCTGGCCGCCCTTCTCGGTCAGCGACAGCTGCCGCCGGGCCAGCTCCCCCGGCCGGCGCGAGAAGTCCTCGCCCGCGGCGGGGCCGGCGAAGCCGTGCTTGTTGGCCGTCAGCTCCTCGCTGTTGCTGTGAGAGCTGAGCGAGCTGTGGCACTCGGAGCCGGAGTCGCCCAGGCCGCGGGGGGACAGCGGCAGCCCGGCGGCCATCTGGTACACGGGGTTCTGGAAGGACAGGGGCGCCAGCAGCTGCGGCCGGCCGGGCGCGCTCTCGCCGCTCGGCGTGGTGGGGGTCTGGCCCACCCGGCGCACGGTGGCCATGCCCGTCACGCTGTTCTGAGTCCGTGTGGTCCATACGCCCTGCAACTGCCCCAGGGACGACTGACTGTCATTGAGGGAGTCGGCCGTGCCGGCCGCGTTGGCCCCACTGTCCAAGAGCCGATTGTCCTGCAAGTCCACCATGGACAAACTCTTGCTGCCATTAGACATCTGCACGTCGGGCTCATTGGCCTCTGAGTAACTGGAGCTTCGGGCAGGCGAGGGCTGGGCCCCAGCAGACCTTGTGACAAAAAACAAGTCCTTGTTTTCAGGGGTTGGAGATGGTAACCGTGTGAAATCTATCAGACTGCGGGGAAGTCAGTGCGTAAGGAAGAGGAGAGGAAAACAAAACAAAAAAGAAGAGTTGTGAATGCTGCACCAGAGCAGGAAAACGAAATCACTCAGAAATCAGGGTGGCGCAGCTGTGCGGGACAGGGATGGGGACAGGGACAGGACCCAGCCCCGGCGGGAGCAGCGACAGGGCTGGCCCAGCCAGGGACAGTGTAATGAGTGGGGAGGGTGCTGTGGAGCCCCGGGCTGGCCTGGGAACGGGCAGGTGAGGGCAGGCGAGTGAGGGCAGCGTGTGCACGCAGGGCACTGCACTGTCACTGCACGCAGGGCTCAGGGACACATTCCTGGGGGCTGCTCCGCTCTGGGTCAGTGTGTGTCCCCCTTCCTGCTCCCAAAGGCTGTATCCACGCCGGTCCCGTGTCCCCTGCTCTGTACCAGGGCAGCGAGCTCCTGCGGGCACACTGGCCGGGATTTGGACAGCACAGAACACCGTGGGGGCCGGATGCACACCAGGCCTCCCAGGGTCAGTGAGCGCTCGCATAGCAGAGCTAAAGCCTGGCAGCCTGGCAGCTGAAGGTTATCCCCCCACTCCTGCTGCAATGCACATTCATGCAATATTGATTTCTTGGGGATAGGAAGAGAGAGCTTTGCAGTAGCTTAATGTGAATATTCTGCTGATCAAAGATGGTGCATTGTAAGCAAGTATTTGGGGGGAAGCATATTGTCAGAGATCCTCCATAGCACTGGATTTAAATAATTGCACCTCATGCTGGGAGGCACTAGAGATGAAAGCTTTGATTAGAGCAAGTCCAGTGCCATTGCTGTCTTTCATTCCTAATTAAACTGTTAAATATTATGCAGCTTCCACTTACAAACTATTCAACTAGCACAGTCTTTCCATTTGTGTGGGCTCCATTTCGTTTTCCACAAACAGAAACATTAGAGGTCTGCAAAAGCCTCATCCTCCCCATGAATGAAGCTCCTTACTTAATCAGGCCAAAAAGTGTGTAGGTGACTGTGTCTGTGAATCACTGCTCAGCACTGAAAACTCCTAGTTTTATAAAAACTGGACAGAGTAGACTGGAATTCATTGTGAGGCCTCTACAGATTGGCAACTGTTCCAGAACTATCCAGGTTTGGATCTCAGAGAGTTCAGCACACACCCTGCGTCGTACAAAGATGGGCGAGGCCAATCCTGTCTGTGTCTCACAGCCCTTAACAACACCCATCACCTCGAGGTCAGCACTAGCAGACCCCCAAGTCCTCAAAGGATGAACGCTTTGCTTCTGCAGCCACGTCTCAACAGCTGACACCGGTACCCCCAGGTTCCGGATGTCGCAGACCACATCCCCAGTTTTGGCTCTCAAGGGGCCCAGGATGGAGCCTGCTCTCCTGCTCTCCACCCACTGCTCTCTCCAGAGTCAGAGTTGAACTACATCCAGCACCAGTTCTGCGATGGGAAAGCCTGGTCAGCGGATCAGGCAGCTCCACACTGCACCCTGTCCTGCCTGTTGCTGCATGAATACTCTGAATGTCCCTGGTGTGGCCAGGCCCCCGTTGGTCTCTTACCCAGATAAGTCATTCTCTATGACCATTTTCTGCAGCCCTGCGGAGATGCTGTTGCCAGCACTGGGCGTGGAGGCGGCGTGGTCGGCCGTGACCGACACCTGCACGCAGGCCGGGTTACTGAGAGCAGCGTTGACGTCCCGCAGGATCCGGGGCAGAGGCCCCAGTTTGGTGGCAGTGCCCTGGGCAGAAAAGAGAGCAGAATTACCGCCAGCATCTCGTGCGTTTTCCTAGAGAACTGTGGGCTTTGCCAATTGCTGGACAGTCTCTTCAGGGAATCACATGAACAACATTTTCTCCATCATTTCCCACCCCTGAAGCTGTCCCTGCCACCCCCTGGATACCTGCTCCAGCTGGGAAATGACTTCCCAGAGTAGTGAGTGCAACGTGGACAGTTCCCGGCCCAGGTCGATGTAGCCCTCAAAGCCAGCTGTGTTTGAGATGGTCTCAGGATTGGAAATCTCCAGGAGAAATCTCTGCATGTTAGTCCATTCATGTTCCAGGAACTGATTCATAAAGGACATGTATTCCTCTTTGCTGCCAAACCTAGTGAGAGAGCAACATGGATTTCAGCTAAATCCAGGGAAAAAAGGTGCAGTCCACTGAAAGGGCAGGTACAACACAGATAAGAACCTTCCTCTGGCATCTCAACCCTTCCAAGCCTTTGGGATCCCTCGGCTGTGAGCAGGCACCTGGGACACCTCAGTGACCATGGAACCAAAATTAACCCCAGCCTGATCCAGCTAAGCCCTCATCAGCGTGGGATCTGTGCAGCAGAAACAAAGGTGAAAGCTGGATAAACAAAGGAGTTCTTGGTAACGCAGTGTCTCACTGCTGGGTCAGGGCACAGCCTCCAGAAACAGGACCTGTCACTGGAAGTCAAGATGCTGTCACAGCAATCACCCTCAGCTGACTGGAGCCCAGGGACGGATGGAGGCAGGAATCCTGCACTCTCCAGCAATGCCAGAACAACCACTCTGGGATCACCCTGGAGAGCCACCCCTGCAGCTGG
Organism: Gymnorhina tibicen; assembly: GCA_013399875.1. Taxonomy (NCBI): domain Eukaryota; kingdom Metazoa; phylum Chordata; class Aves; order Passeriformes; family Artamidae; genus Gymnorhina; species Gymnorhina tibicen. The sequence continues at coordinate 1,858,195 of VXAZ01009309.1, forward strand.
GCCACCCCATCGTCCCCTCAGGCTTCCTGCCAACTCCTTCTGCCCTCCAAGCACTCCACCCTCAGTCTTTTCTCTGATTTAGAGCACAACAGGGAGGGTCTCGTGGCTGGACTGTCCTGGCAGCAGTTGGTGCTGTGCCAGTGGTTCCATGGGACAGTCTTGGCCCGGTGCCATCCACAGGACAGCTCGACTTGATCACTTCAGCTTGACTAATGTCAGCTTAGTTAAAGAGCCTTTCCTGCAAAGTGCTGGAAATCTGAAAACCCTTTAGTTAGGGATTGGTCAGGAATATAGAGAATTTCTGTCATCTAGTGTAACACACTTGTACATCTCCTGCCGGCGTCCGCAGGCGCGTCCGTGCGTTCCTGACTGCGAGTGTGAGCACTAAGCCAGTTTCCAGATCTAAGAAGCTTTAGATAGAAACTGTCCATTCATGTTTCAGAAAGCTCATCATTTTGTTATCAGAGCTCAGGATAAGTAGCTCAGAGCTACAGCCAGTGGAAAGATTTTCAGAAATCTCTCGCTTTGTTTCCACCAAACCAATGGGCTTAGTTAGAAATTGATGGTGTCCCTGTTCTCAGGCCTTCCCAGTTCAGTCAGCTGCATTTTATTAGCAGGGAAGGTCCCAGAGCTCAAAGGAGGGATGGAACAGTTCCTGAGCTGAGCACATCACTGCTGCTGGTTGGGTTCTGGTCCTACACCCTCAGGACATCACAGGACAAAGTCCCTGCTGCCACCCCGCTGCTCGACCACGTGGTCAAAACAGCCTGTTTTCCTGCTCATAAAACATGTCCTGTTTTGGAAACTTGAATGATCTCCCTGACCTGACAGTGAGGGAACAAGTCCCAGAGAGATGTGGGGAAAAAGCCAAGAGGAAGCAAACAGGCCCTTTCCAGTGAGGAAAGGAGTGGCCAGTGTGGGACTCTGTGCCGGCGCCAGGGCTCTGCCCACGCACCCGGAGGTTCTGTCCCCTCCCCTCCGCACCCTGCCCACGGCCCGGCTTACTTGGCAAAGTTGGCGAGGTTCTGGGTGACCTTGGCGATGAGGGTCAAAGTGCGTGCGGTGCGGTCATCGGGGTACTCCTGGAGCAGGCTGAACAGGGACGGGGACATGATGGCCGGGCACAGGAACCGCAGGAACAGGGAGGCACTGATCAGGCGCTCGCTGATGTCGGGGCGGCCTCGGTTGCTGCACTCTTGTCTCCACGAGGCAAAAACTTCTTTGAGCTCTCTTGGGAAGACGCTGAAATGATAGAAGGACAGGCAGTGTTTGTCAGGGTTGGAGTCAGGAGTCTCAAACCACATCGGGAAAAAGCAAAGCTGCTCTGTAAAGCTGTAAGAGAAGCAGCTTCTATTAGAACTTATGCTGGATGCCAAGACCCCAGAAAACTGGGAAGACTGGGATATGAAACAAACTGTGCACAGCAGCTCATCGGGACTCAGTGGCTGTGCCATGGGGTGCTCTGAGCTGGACGAAGCGCAGCCAGCAAGGAGAGCATCTCCTGAAGAATCACCAGCAGCACTGGAACCTCTGGCACAGCTGGAGCTTGGAGGGGGGCTGTGCAAACTGTAATACTTCTGTTCAAGCACCTGGATCAAATCCCACGGTGCCTAGTACAAACACAGAGCCCCACCGGAGTTACTCCAGCCTTGTAGCTGCACAGACCTCAGCCTGCCTTTCCCGGATGCCAGAATTCCCCAGGGGCCAGCACACACTCGCTGCAGCAGCCCTTATCGCTGGAGAACTGCTGCCTGTTCCTGCCCGGCCCTCCCCAGCTCCCTGCTCCCACCTTATCCTGTTCCCAGCATGTGTTACTTATTCAGCTGGAGACTCCCACCCGGAAGCAGGCTGGCACTGGGCTGCCACTGGTCCCAATGTCCCTGGCACACAGATCCCACGGCCCTGGCCAGGAACCGCTGTCCTTGTGTCATACCCGGAGCTGTTCCCTGACAGCAGGAGTACAACAGCAAGTGAGGAGGGTCAGGCTCTATTTTAGGCCATCTGACCTTCTGACACGGCGGTGACACTGCATGGAAGTGCCTGGAAACTGCTGCCATCCTGTTCAGGTTCTGCTCTGTGCTGCCTTGACACTTTCACCCTCATGAGCTTTCACCCTGAGCTTTACAAAAAACATTAGCCAATGTCTTTGGCTGAATAAATTCTCCTCTGTCTTTGGCTTAATCCACACAATTGGACAAAACCCTTTCACTTCATGGTATTTGCCCAGAAACAGGAGAATCCTTTAAGCAATTTGAGGCTTGAATGATCAGGACAGGTTGTGCGCAGTGACTGGAGAGCAAACCCCTGAAATGCAGCACCCGCACGTTCCCGTCACAGGCTGGAGCCCGTGAAAGTTTAATTGTGTCACAGCGGATGGAATTCGGATCGTTGGCTTTATGTGACAAACGGGCCCGTAATTCATTACCCAACTTCCCAGTAACGAGCTTCCACATGCTGAAATTCTGCTTACACTGAAACTTTCCAGATGTCCAAATTATGTCATAATTACAACAATTTTCGGTTATTGTGAACCTCTTTCCTCTCCCTGACTCTCTCCACAGATGAGCACACACACTCCAGTGCTCTATTTAAAGCAGGATCGCTGGCTGTTGGGATACCTTGGCCAATCCCAATACTCATCAACCCAATTAATCCCCAAGAACTGCTGAGCTCAGAGGACTGAGGGGGAACCACTCAGAGCAGCAGCTCAGCTGCTCCAGCCTTCCTTGGAAAGGCAGGATGAGAGGAACAAACTTCCCGTGCATTCCTGACTTTCCCTGGGTCACTTTTCAAGCCTATTTTTAGTGTGACCTTTTGAGTGCTGCTTCAGGTATTTTTAGGAAGACATTAATTCAAACCATTATAATCCACTGCTGACTAGAAGTGGTGAATCCCTCCTGGGAGAGCAGGTAAACACCATTCCTGAGTCAGAGTTATTAATTGGCCAAGGATAAGGATACCTGTACAGAACCTGCCCTTTGTGTACCTGTGGTAGATAAAGGCAGCCTGAGCGAGCCTCTTGCTCCTTGCTCTCTCCCTGAGCAGGATCAGGAAAAGCAATTCCCTTCCTGGCTTCCAGGAGGGCACACTCAGTATCTCAGGCGATTACTTATTATAAGTTTTCTGACCTCAACACAACAGCTGGGAGAGGAGAGAAAACGAGAAATCCTCATTATCAAAGACTTCCTTCCTCCAATATTATCCCTAGTTGATGCTTTGCAACAACAGTGTTGCTACTAAATACATTAATAAAAATTAAGCCCAGATTTTAAGTGGAAAGGCTGGAAATCCAGCAGTGAGACAAAAATGCTCCTTCTCTCATGATCAGGACCAAAGGCTCTGGGTATGTTAGCAAAAAAAAAACCAAAATATTTTTATTTCTCCAAGTAAAGAGAGTCCCAAATCCATCTTTTTTCCCCTTTGAGGTCACCTCTGCAGGCAGCAGCTGTCACAGACCCAGGGACTCCTGGCTCCCAGTCCCAGCAGGACCACCACAAGCACAGCTGTGCCCAACAACCACCTCCACAGCAGGATCCACTGCCTCACGCCAGCCCTTCTGGGATATTCGGGCCTGTCCCAACCAGTTGCAAGAACCTTTACCCTGAGAACAAACAACTCGGAAATGCCTCCAGCTGCATACCAGGCCTTGGGCCAAGGAGGCAAAGGGCTCCCATCACCCAGCAACCGCCCAGGGCTGGGAGAGAGAGGGGTTAATCCAGAGGAATGTGGGATGCTGAGCCAAGCAGGGAGAACAGCATCCTCCTCCCAGCTCCAGCACTCTGCAACCAGAGAACATCTGCCCAAACAAAAGCTGCCTGTGCTGGGGTAGCTCCTCGCAGGTGCCACAGCCCCTGCCTGCTGCAGGATTTCCGAGCTTTGCCGGATGCTCTTGGAGGTGTAGATCCATCAGTCCCATTCAGACTGACTTGTTCCATGGGTGGAAGATCCAGGACATGCATCCCTGCCCTTTATGCCAGAATTTCGTACACGTTTGGCATCAAGTCCCTCTCTGAATCAGTCACACTTGGTGTTCCTTGACTCCACTGCCCTGTCCCTGTGCCCCAGTGACCCTTCAGCACCTCTGAAAACAAGGGTGACAGAGAGTCCAGGAGGATGCCACATCCCCAGAGCGGATACTCCAGAGGGTGGCAGAGCCCCACGGCTCCCCCTGCGCAGCTGTGCCAGAGCTACGGGCCAGGCCCCAGCTCCTGCAGACGCAGCACTCCTGAGGGGGCAGGGCCACTCCCGGGATACCCACCAGTAGGAGTTGATGATCTTGCAGAAGGCCAGCTCACAGCACATCTTCAGGTTGCCCTGATGTTCGGGGAGGTCCGAAGACGAACATTTGCTGGGATCCACCTCACAATTTTCATCTGATTCGTACAGTGCCTTGATGAACTCCCCTGTAAAACAGAGTCAGGGATGGGTTTGGAGACGTGAGAAGTGCAGCCTTCAAGCAGCTCCGTTCCTAAGCCCCAGTGCCCGAGCAGCTCCCTGGCACCCCATCACGCTGGGGGAAGGCGAGAGGGATGCGAGAGCACGTGGTGCCCCTGGGGCAGCTCTCCGTGTCTCCGAGAGGGGCCGGGAGAGCCCGGCGGTTCCGTGGGAGCTCACAACCAGCACAGCACACCCAGCACATTCCATCCCTGTTCCCCAGCTGGCAGCACTGCCCCTGTGGCTCTGGGATACTGCATCAGGACTGCACTGCCCAGCACCCGCCTGACCCCCTCGTGTTCCAGAGACGCTCCCTCGGGCTAACCCAGGAGGAAGGATGCTGGCAAGCCCTGTAATTATTGGTAGCATGGCCTGCTACTGCAGCCTGTGCCCTGGTGCTGACAAACCACTGTGATTCACAGGAGAAACAGGTAATTAAAGGAAAGAAACAATTTACTTGGTTTATTTTGAGCTGAACATCACACAAAATGAAATTAAAATATTTCTCTGAGTTTTCCTGTGCTCCTCTTTGCTGCCTGGCTGCTCCTCACTCTTGCAGAGGCTCACACTGGGCTGCTCCACCAGCTTCTGCTCGTGCCACCTTTTGCCCCAGGGTACCCGGGCACAGCCCCTGCGCTCAGGGTCAGGGGTCCAGTCCTTCATCCCAGCGGTGACTGGGGAGATCGGGAGCAGGGTAACAGGGATGAGGAGGCAGCGTTTAGTTTGGGTGACATTCTGGGAGAAAGGTTTGCTTTGGTTTTCTTCTAATTCCAGTTGGTTTGTTCCTAATTCCTGACTGTCTTGGATTTTCCCATCCTGTTTTTTCCCCACTCCAATCTGCATTCCTTCCCTATTGCCAAAACAAATTTTAATTACATACTGGAGAGCCTCTCCAGTGTATTTTCAGCTCTGCCAGGGAGCTCTGGAGCCACTCTGCTTGCCTGCAGGTGATGCCTGCTGTTCTTACCTGGCCCCATCACCTGCTCCATGGTTCCAAGGACAGTGCCACGCTGCCCTGGGGCACCTTGTGACACGCAGGTGATTCATCTCACTGGGAAAAGGTCACTCAGAACCAGCACCCCACAGTGAGCAGGAACCTCAGGCTCCTCCTGCATGAGATGGAACTGGCCTGGCAGCACTGAGCCCCCAAAAGGGAATATTGCAAAATTCTCTGATATCAATCATTAATCTCCTGACTTTTGAGAATTTTTATGAGTAATCTACTTACAGACCTGCCTTCAACCAGAAAGCATTACAAGGCAGAAATAAATAATATTCCTTTTGCTATTCTTGTGGGCTCTCTGCCTGAATTTGCTCAATTATTTCCCTTTCCTCAAGGTTTTCATCATGATTATTATTCTCTTAATAAAGTATTTATGCTTCTTTGCTCCTTGCTAAAATTACACAAATCCACTAGCAGGAACCCAACATACTGAAAAATTAACACCTCAGTAGAAACTCTGCTCATCCTGCCCTGGGATGTGGATCCAGTGGAAGCTCACAGAGCTTCCAAGGCAGCCTCTCCCCATCCTTGTGCTGTGCTCCCTGCATGCAGCAGTTCCTTCCTGACCTGCCCAGAAGCAGAAGCTTCTAATTATTTTCATTTGCATCAAGAGAAATATTTTTTGAGCCATAAACAGAATCAGCACTTTGAAAAAAAAAACCACCAGGAGGGTTCCCAGGGCTGGATGATCCGGGAGGCAGCGCATCACTGCGACTTGGGAGATCTCATCTGACTCGGGAGCGCTGCAGGAGCCGGGCAGCGTCTCTGGTGGGGGCGCAGGGGGGGAGGTTCAATCAGCCCGTGACAGCCAGCGCTGAGACAGACGCCCTGGCAGGCAGCAGAACCCTTCAAACATCCACTCGTTATCTCCTCTGAAAGCAGATGAAGGCGCCAGCTCTGCGGTCACCTTCACCTGGCAGCGGGGAGCTGCCCGCTGCGGCCATGGCCACGTCCGGGCTCGGGCCTGCTGCCAGGGAAACCCTCCGGCAGGAAAGCGCTGGGGCCTCTGATGGCCATCGGGGCTCGGGTGACGTCCCCACCGTGCAGCTTGGAGAACCCCTCTGGGCGAGACCTCCGTACGTACCTAAGGCATCTTGTAAGTATTTCTGCCCCACCAGCTTCAGGTATTCTTCGATTGCTTTGGTGGCCAGCGTGTTCTCCCTGAAAATGAGATGCTCATTCTCACCACAGCGATCAACTTCAGACATCATCAGGTCAGTCAAGAAATCCTGGAAAGCAAAGCCCATGGTGGGTCACCATGCACTGACACTGGTTCCGCAGAGCTGCAGCTCCCCAGCCCCGAGAGGTCCCACCTTCGTGAGACGCCCGAGGGACTGGAGGTGCTGCAGGTGATCCTGTGTGACCACACTGCCTCACCACCTGCCCAAACTGCCTCAGAGGAGATGTAAACCTCTGGAGAGCCTCAGCTTTTGCACCCCAGCAGTGACTCATCCCAGACCCGCATCTGCCTCTCCGTCCGTGCTGCTTTTTGGCTGGGCTCGTGTCAGCCTCGCATTTTGTGGGTGAAACCTTTTCTCCTCTGTTAAACATGGCTGTGTTTGGTGTCCAACTGCACTCGCTGCAAACCAGGGCCGTGCTCCGATGTCATGAGCTGTGCCCACAGTTAATGGCTGAGAATCAAGCCTCTGGTATGCACTGAGATGCTCAAATTTCCAATTTCCTCCCTATTCAAGGAGATAAACAGCGCTGCGACAGCGCCAATTTTGGGCACATTTTTGGTCTGATGTGCACACAACCAAATCCATGGGATGTGATAATCCCTTGTGCTGCAGAGCAATGGAAGGGGCGAGCAGGAGCAGCCCCTGACAGCTGCCCCTGCATCGGTCTGGGCTCAACTGCAAATTCCCGAGGAAAATCAGCAGTTTAGAGCGAGCTCCAGGTCTGCTGCAGCCACGGCATTCACTGAGCAGAGGGTCAGGAGCTCCTGGGCACGCTGCTGATGCCGAGTGTGCTGCAGCCGGGGCTGATCCAGGAGGAATGCCAGGCACCTGCTCATGCCGATACATGTTCTCTGCACTGCTAATGGACAGAGCAGCTCTGCCTGGCTCCTCCTCGCTGCGCCGGGCGCTGAGGTGTCACCACGCACCTGAGTGACAATGGAAAAAGGCTGCTGGCACTGTGCAAATCACCCACATTAACCCTCTGGCTGCCTCCCGTGCAGGAGACAGAAACACTGACACACATATTCATTCACGTCCACAACCAAGGGCACCTTTTAAAACTCGTTTCCATTAAAACAAAATAATCCGCTTAGTAGTAACCTTCCGCTAAGAAATTCTTCATTTCCACTGACGGTCACAGCCCGTTCCTGGCAGAGGCAGCAGGAGCACCCCAGGCTGCCACACAGTGCCCCAGGTGCTGTCCCTGATGTCCCCAAGCAGAGCAGAGCTGCCATGGTCCAGCCTGCTCCAACCCACACCGGGGAGAAGGGACACCAGGTCCCACTCCCTGCTGGAGGCCGGATGGGAGCTTTGCACCAGAGGCAACTTGCCCTGTTTCATTTTTCACATGGACATCTCTGCACTGAAAGTTTACTCAAGGTTCAACAAACAGCTTTCCCTGAACCCAAGAGACCCAAATAATTTAATCCCCAGACCCTCTATCACTGTGCTCCCGTCCCAGGCAAAGGCAAACCCTGGGGCAGGCAGGTACATCTCTGTGTGAGAGCACAGGAGGAGGGGAGATGACATCCCTGCAGTACCCACCTTCCCACAACACTGACTGGGACCAACACACTGCCTTGACCTTCCCCCAGAACCCTCCAAAAAAGCCAGAGAAGGAGCTTTGGGCTAAAAGAAAAAAAAAGTCACTTCCATTATTTCTTTAGCCACAAGATGCCCTTCCTCAGATCCTGCTACGTCTGCAATGCTCCGGCAGCTGCAGAGGCAAAAATCCCTCCTGGAAGCAAAGCACGTGCCTCCCTCTGCTATTTTCTCTCATTTTGCCCTTTTTATCAGCCAAGCTGGAATGAAACTTTAAACCCTGCTCAAATCCCGTTAGCTGCTATCTGGGTAACTCTATCACCTTTATCTTCCCGGGGCTCTCCCAGGGTACGTTTCAATTCCAAGCCACCGCTCAGGCTGACACAAGGTGCTGATTCTTAATTAGCAGCCGCTGACCTTGGCTTTGCTTGATTCTCTTTCCTGTCACTTTCCCAACATACTAATTATCTCAGGAACACCGAGTTTTACAGCGTCTCTTAGCCAAGTGTTTGCTTTTCCCCCTCTTGTCAGCTGAGCATTGGCTGCTGAGTCCTGGAAACCGACGGCCAAGTGGAGCCAGAGTTAAATGTGAATTTGGGTGATTTGAGCTGATCTACAGAATTCACTAGAATTTAAAACGAGGCAAAATTCCATGGCAGGACTCAACACAAAGCCAGAAATATCCCCTGGAAATCTCTGCTGCTGCTGTTACTCCCTATGGAGCATCTGCAGCTCAACAGCTGGGAAAAGGACCCCTTGTCTCCAAAGGGGAAAGGAAAGCTGCTGAAGTCCCAGAGAGCCCCACCGTGGCACAGCACCCAAAGCCGGGGAGTAACACGGCAGAACCTGGCTTTGCAACTGAGCAGGGAAAGAGGGGAGAGCCCTTTCAGCATCCCACGGTCAGGACTGTCCCTGTCCCTGCAGGTCTGGGCTGCAGGACCCGGCCCTGGGATGTGCCGGGGGTCAAAGTTCCCCCAGCCAGCGTCCTTGGGTGAGTTCCTCTGCAGGGACCGCTCTGGAAAAGGAGCCTCGGCCGTGGGTCGGTTCCCATGACCTCCTGCCAATTCTGTCCCAGGGCCATGGGCCAGACCTTCAGTTCTTCCCTTCCCTCCACACAGAAAAGCCACATTGGCTCTGGATCACACTTCTGCTATCTCTGCCTTAAGTACTCCAGCAGCCAGCACTCGGAAGACACAAATGGAATGCAAATACTTGTGGAATCCCTCCGGGGGCCTCACTCACCCACATACAAGGTCCTGAATAAAATGCAATAACTAAAGCCAATAAAACTCCCTGTTTCTGAGCAGCAGAGATCAGCAGGGGGTTGTTTTCAGTTAGGGCCCCTGGCAATGGAAGAAAATAAGATGCTTTATTTCATTACGTCGGAGTCGAGAGGGGAAGGAAGAGGTCTACAGTCAAAATTAGGGGCTGTGGCAGTGTTCTTCAGGCTTGTTCCCATGTTTATTTTAAGGCTTTTTGCTTCAGACTGGACGGATCTGAACCTGTGTGACCCCAGTCGCTGCACATATGCTGATAAAGAAGAGCAATTCATAAATAAATAAATTCAGAGCATGACAACACAAGGCTGCACTGGTCTCCAGCACTTTGCACATAAACCAGCCTCTGCTATTCCAAGGCAGCTCCTCCCGTGCTCCAGGAATGCAGGCAGGAGCTGGCAGCCCCAGTCCCGAGGGGTTCCAAGTGCCAGTCCCCGTGCCTGGGGGGTGGCACTGGCAGTGCCTGGGCTCCAGCTCCTGAGCCCAGGAGGCAGAAGGGTGAAGCCAGCTGGGTGCCTGGCACGGCTGTGGTGGGAGCAGGAGGATTCTGAGGGAGCCAACAAGCAACACAAGGCTTGTAGGATGTGTCCTGTCCAAATCTAGGAAGGATTCTGCACTTTGCCATCCCAGGAAGGTCCTCCCACCCCAGCCTCTCTGGGCCGTGTCCAGGGCGGGAGCACGTGGGGTGCCAGGGAGCTGAGGAGACCCATGGCCCGTGGCAGTCACGCACCCTCTGGGCTGGAGCTGATCATTCCTGATATCGTAACTGACTGATGGGCAGATTGACTTTGAAATAATAAGGTTCTCCAAATCACAAGCCTGATTAATAGGATTGACTTAACCTTAAGAGGATTGAATTGATAAAGGTAATAAGATTATTGCTTATTTCAAAGACTAGCTCAGAGTCCAGCTGGGCCTTTATGCAGAGGTGAAAAACACCAGTAGGGCTGTAGGTTTCAGGTGGAGGAGTGCTGGGACACACCCACGGGGGAGGGAAATGTGGCACAGGAGGGTGCAGAGCAGGGAAAGGAGTGGGAGAGAGGCAGCAGCTGGGTCCTGGACAGATGGTGTGAACCCAAGGACCCCAGCCCCAAGTTCACAACCCTTTCATCACACAGCTCCTCTGAGGATCTGCTCCAGACACTTCTCTGCCAGGAAATACAGTGATTTTCCCTCCTTCGAACCCTGGAACTCGTCCTTGACACTTCTGGCCTTTTCTAATTCCCCTTGGGAAAAGGTGGTGAAGCAGCCATGTGAGGGTTAACTCTGTGCCCATCACCTTGCTCAGGGAAATAAAACCTGAGGGATACAACACTAACACACGGAGCGACCACTGCCCTGGGAGGGCACAGACCTCTCACGTCCCTGTCCCTGTCCCTGCCTGAGCTGAGCAGTCACTTTTCCACAGCCCTGTTGGTGTCTGCAGCTCCCAGAGCCCTGACCCAGCACCGGCTCTGCCACCGGAACGTGGGGTTCCAGCAGATCCACACGGGGGGAGCAGCTACATCTGCTCAGCTGAGGCACATCCTCGCAGCACAAACAAACAGGGACACATGTTTATTCCTCACTCCATTCCCAACACCATAAATATTTATTTCCAGCGAGCAGCTGGCTAGCTAGAGCTTTGTCTAATGCTGGGTTTGATCTACCAGCACTCTGGACAAGAGAGGTTTTTTATATATTTATGGTCATGAACTGAGCTCTGGGAGCTCTCAGACAGCCCCAAAACAAATCTTAAGCATGGGAAAAATTCTGGAAGCATCAAAAGTCTTTTGGGAAGGATGCAGCCACCTATCCACAACCACATCACAGGGGCCACACCACGCCCTGTAAGGCAGGACTGAGCACTCCTGGTAACACCAACCCTGGCAGCAGAACTGCTTTATGACTTTGTGTCTTTTGTCTGTGGGCTGCAAAACACATGAAAACAGTCGGGCATCTCCGCCCTCCTCCCTGAGTGCCTGCCTTCATCAGTGCTCTCACTAGGAAGGTGGAAGCAGGTAACAAGTGAAGGACTGAGCTGAGAGCCCACATCTCTGTTTCAACCACCAAATATTTCAGCCACTCTTTCAGCCTTTCTTGCCATAAGAAGAGCCAGGGAACATCTGTGTGTGCTGAGAGCACTGGATGTCTGTCAGATTTTCCAGTGGGCTGGGGCAGCGCCCTCCTCCCTGAGTGCCTGCACTCAGTCAATTATCAAAACCCTCTTCCCCTCCTCTCCACCCACTGTCTTGGCAGCTGCTCAGGGCTTTCCAGGCGTGCCCCGTGCACACCAACCCAGCGCTGCAGGGATGAAGTTCTTCCCTTTCCCACACAGAGATCAAGGGAAGCATGGACGCTGACTCCACAGGGGACTCTGCTTTCATGCTCCACCTTTTAATCTATTGTGATACAGCTACGCAGCCCAGGAAGAAGCAGAAATTTAGGGAAAAAATTCAGCTACAGCCCTTGTTCCCCTTCCACCTGCAGCCCCAGGGAGTCCTGCCCCCCGGCAGGAGGGACCCTGGGTTTTAGCAGCTCCAGGTAACCACACTCCGCTGGCAGGGGACAGCTTGGTATGGGGTGTCTGTGGGTAAGGATGGCCCTGCACCCACCGGCGGGGCTGCACAGGGACACTGGTGGCCGGGGCCTGGCTGTGTCTGGCACGTGGCACCATCACACCTCCCCTGTGGCACCTCTCCTGCCCCGGAGCTCGGGGCAGACACACGGACCCGATCCCGGCCTCATTAAGGGATTACTCTGTATTTACAGCAAATCGCTGCAGGAAAACAGGGCCCGAAACAGCACAACAGCAATTAGCTGCTAACGAGTCTTCGAAGATAATCTACTGGACACTTGTTTCGCAGTCCGACCATAATTGCTGCTTTAGCTCAGCTACAGCAGCCAAGAGCCACAAAACCCCCTTCATCAGCGGATTCAATCAGTGGCTGCCCATGGCCACGTCTGCAGGGCAGGGGGGCTCTGAAGGGCTCACTGGGAAGAGGCTCCCGGTGATGCACAAGGATGAGGGACCCACCTCTATCCCAGGCACGATTCGGAGAGTCCCCCAGGCAGGGCTGAGGGGGTGCTTTCTTCTCTCATTCATTATTTTTCGACCTCACTGCTACTTTTCCCTCTCCCTGCTTGTCCAGCCCAGGATGCACCACCTGGTTCCCATGCTCCAATAACTCCTGTTGCTCTGACAGCTCCCCAAACCCTGCGCTAATGCTGATGGCAGATGACAGGCAGGGAAAGCAGAAGCTCCATTTTAGGGGAAAAGTCATCAAGTCTGTTTACTGTTTGCTGTGTCCCCTGTGTAGAGCCTCTGGGATCTCAAGCACTGATGCAGACACATGTCTGGAAACACACTTGCTCTCTCTGGAGCCTCTCCAGTACGGAGAGGCAGAAGAAAAAGGCTGGAGCAGTGACAGCCTCTCTCAGCCATGCCCACACATGATCCATGGTGATTAAGACTGGGATGACACTTGAAGCCTTTTGCACCAGAACTGTGTAAGCCATGGACAGGGTCTTTCACGGCAATGTTATTCCCACAAAGCCCTGATATTAGAGCTGCTGGAGCCTCAGCAAAGGGCAGCAGAGCCCCTGGTGCCAGCACAAGGCAGGGCTGTGCCCAGGAACCACGTGCTGACAGCTCTGGAGCCCTGGCACAAGGAGTGAGGAGAGACACCAAGCACAGCTCCTTGTGGAACCACAGCGTTTCTCCACGTAGGAGCACGGTCCTTCCCCGCGCTCCTGGGATCAGGAGGCTTTAACGGAGCTATTTTCTCTGCTGCTGCAACAGCAGGCCCCCGGCTCCCAATCCTCTCAGTGAGCTTTGCCTGTCTTGAACTAGATCAGGAGGCCAAGCCACTTCTCTGTCCGACAGATGGTAACTAAACCTAATCCACGAGCCTGGCCACGGGCCCCGGCAGCAGCGGCAGCTGCCGAGGAAGCAGAGCCCTGTGATTCCCCCTCAGGTGAGGAGCTCATGTCTCCTCAGCACTGACAAAGCTTTGGACATCTTGCCCTTCCCCAGTTCTCCTCTGCAGAGTGCAGGAAGATGGTAACAGAGAAAAACAGTGATGCTTTAACTCCTGCAGCCCTGACATGGGCACTGCCCGCCGTGGCCGTGCCAGGCCACCAGGGATGGAGGATGCTCTGCAGCGGGGGTCACTCCCCGCCCTGTGTGCTGGGGACCTCAGCAAGGAAGGGCATTCCAGCTCTGCCCACCCGGCCTGCTCCCTCATGGATCACAACCAGGAGTAACTGCCACTCTCTGCCTCCTCCTGGCCTGCTTCTTCCCCAGACCTTGCGAGGGGATTCCCAACCAGGAAGGAGGCTCAAAGTGGTCCACAAAGGCTGAACTTCCACCATGTGCAAATCAGTGGCATCAACCCCCAACGAGCACTGCCATGGGAGCTCCCCCGGACCCCCTTCCAAAAGCAGCAGGACAGACCCTAAGGACCGAGAGCTGATCCAGAGACCTGCATGCCTGCAGACACTTTGCTCTGGAATTCTGGAGAGGCTGCTCGCTCCTGTTCAGCTCCCACTGTGCAGGGTGCTCAGTGCAGAGGCAGCAGAGCTCAGAACCTGCTGGGTTCCCCAGGAATACCCAGCACACACAGGCTGCTCAGCTCAGGCCAGCACTGCCTACGTTCCATCCTGGAAAACTGCCTTCTTGCTTACTTTCACAGCCGTGCCTGTTTATACAGAACGAGCCTGGCCCCTGAGCCTCCAGAAGGAGCAAAGTGAAGGGAAGTGGCTCAGTTGGTGTCTCGTGGTCCCACCAACCTCTCTGCTAATTAAGCAATTTGTGCTGCGTGTGCTACCAACTTGTTTGCAATCAAAAGAAAATCAGAGCACATTAACAATGGCCCGAAGCCCAGCGGACGAGGAGTTTTCCCAGCCCAACCCCGGAGTCTGCTCCCGACGGTGTCCGGCAGGACACTACGGCTGGCAGAGGGTCCTACCTTGGCCTTGCCCGTGCTCTGCAGGATGTGCACCAGCGCCGACGCCATCTCCTCCTTGTTCTTCACGCTCAGCGAGGGCTCCAGCAGCGAGCACAGCACCATGTAGTTGTTGGTGATGTACTCAGCAAACTCCTTGTACATCTCCATGGGAAGGATGCTCATGCTCTGGTAGCGGGACTTGATGCGGATCATGGGCCCCGGGGCCTTGCCCTTGCCGGGGTTGGGGCTCACCACTGGGTACCACTTCTCCACGAACTGCCGGCCCGTCACCGAGCTCACGGGGATGTTCACCTGCCCGATGAAGTTGGTCTTGTCCTTCTTCTTCTTCTTGTCAGTCTCTTTGTATAAGTGCACAGTAATGTTTTTGAGCGATGGGAGGTTATTAAATTCAAAGTGCTCCCCCCAAAAGACATTATCAGTTTTCAATTTACAGGTAGTTCGTGCATAAAGAATGTCATCCAGGCATAATTCACACAAGTACTTTTTCTTCGCTGGCAGGTCCTTGGCTTCAATAATCCATAACTTTAACATATTCTCTACCCTTCTGCTGTTGTCCTGAAAAAAAGATGCAAAGAAAAAAAGGTCAATAAAAAACCCCACAAAGCCAAACACAAAAAACCTGGAGATATGAATTAATTATTTCGGATGTGCTAAATGAGCGGAGGCTTAATTACACTTTATTTTAAGGAAATACTGGCTCTCAAGAATTTGCATAATAACACTACTTATGTTAATTTTCCAAAATATCATCGTGCTCTCCATGTCTGTTGGTGCCAATTAATATAAGGAACAAGGGAGATAAAACCCCTCCAAATCATAAATGTACCATTTCCCATTCTCTGCCAAGAGGACCTCCGAAGAATCTGAAAGAACCTCACTGGTCCTGAATGGTTTCTGCAAAGCGGAACCTGTTACAGGTGTCTCACAGCCTCCTCCTTTTCCAGCAGAGCTGCTTTACAGCAGCACTGAGTTCATATTTACTGTAACACAGCAACGTAGAAGGACCTGAACACACACCCAGGGATCACCTCATCCACGTGGGAATGCCACCACCTCTGGCAGAGAAATAACTGTAAAACCTCACCCTATTTTAGGGCAGAAATCCAGAGCACCCAAGTTAAACACTGAGAAGAATCAAGGGAGAGAGTCCCATGAGAGAATCATGACAATTCAGAGAGCAAAATCTGCCTTGGATATCTTTTAAACAGTAACAGAGCCAAGAATACTGTGGGTCTTGCAGAGCTCCCTCGTGATGCTGACCTCATCTTGGAAGAACATCCAGGGGCATTTGCTGCAGGAGTGACTCCAAAGATAAAGTACTGGCAGCTGAACCACTGCTGGGATTCTGCAAAACGTGTTTTGTTTGGAAACCCCTCACTGAAACAGCAGCCATGGCTCACTCTGCTCGGCCCAGGAGTCTGGGCAGGAACATTTCTGCTGGAAGTTCTCAATGGGGTACTGCAGGTTCAGGAAGTACACACAGGAACTGCACAAGAACATTGAATTCCTGACAGAAATATCAAGTCAGATACTGAGAGTTTATTGTCTGTGAACTCAAAGAAAGATGGGAAGTCAGCCATCAGTTACTGCAGGTTTGGAGATGATGGAAACACTTCCAAATGCATTTCCACTCACCACTGTACCTTGAAGCCATAGTGACGTGCCCAGCCCCAACTCGCATTCCCTGGAGTTCTCTCATGCTAAGTGTGACCACACAAACCTTACACAGCTCTCTCAGGTCAGGACTACCAGGAAAAGCCCTTGGAAAGCACTGGAGCCACTGAACTCCACTAGAGGAACATGCTGCCACAAGCAGAAGGCCACCTCTCCCTCCACTGCTCACACCCTGATATTGAAGGAGATCCTTCATCCTGACATCTGGCACTGTGCTGGGAACAACAAACTCTGAGACTGAGGGCCCCTTTAGAACCCACCAGGCCTGGACTGAATTTGTGTGCACAGCCAGGAGTTCACAGGATCCCATCATTTATGTCTTCTCTGACCAGCAGAAAAAGACTTGGCTGAGCTCATCAGCTGTGGGATCCTGCAGTAATCCTGACCAATCTCTGCAGCCAACTCCAGCACAGCAGGGAAGCAGCAGCTGTACGTTTTATTTTAGGATGTACTCAGTCTTAGTGGGCCATAAAAATGCATACTGGGTGTCCCCGTGTTCTAGTGAAGAGAAGGATTTGTTCCTGTAAATCCCAGGAGATGCCTTTGCACCTCAACTGGCTGGAGAAGGGAAAGCTACATTCCACTGTCACCTCTGGAAAATGGAATCTGAGCTCCTCCATCACTAGAGCAGACTCTGTGTCAGGGGCTGACACGTGAACTCTTCAGACTATTCAGCCTTGTGACTTTGCTGGCAGCTACCTGACATCTGTCCCACGGCTTTTGGGAGGTGAAAGTCCTAGGGAAGTGGCAAGTGCCATCAGTAACAGCAACACTGAAGATTCTTCAGGTCTGATCAATTCTTAGCAAGAGCTGAAGCAGCATGTGCTGAGAAAAGAGGGGAAGGAATAATTGGCGCTTGTCTGTAAATATAATTGTGGAAGAAAGCAATATGGAAAAAGGCTGA
Source organism: Gymnorhina tibicen (assembly GCA_013399875.1). Lineage (NCBI taxonomy): Eukaryota > Metazoa > Chordata > Aves > Passeriformes > Artamidae > Gymnorhina > Gymnorhina tibicen. Next base: position 1,875,159 of record VXAZ01009309.1, read on the forward strand.
CCCGGAGTGCCACTTACTCACTCCAGCGACAATACGTCCCCTGCTGCTCCCATGCACTGGGCTATAAAATGTAATAACGAGGAACTGAACTAGAGCAGAGGCAATTCCTCACAGCCACTACCTTGTTGGGGTGCACGGCACGCCGCAGGTTCTCCATCCATTTATCTCGCTCTGCTGCCGAACGACACGAGAAGCACTTACTTCCTGATGAAGTTGTCACCTACAGGGAAAGGAACAGGATTATGTCTTGACCAGCACACTGCAGAGTGTGGTTTGGGGGGAGAGGGGGACTTAGGGAAGATGCTAGTGGATTTTATTTTTTTTTAAAGTAAACAGCTTTACCCAAGCATGAAGCAACAGCCCCTAAGGCTGGCGGAAAAACAGGACAACTCTGTATGTCACAGAAATAATCATAGAAGCAAATTCCAATTACTTCTCCTCTTCCACACCAGAAAACACTAGATAATGGGCCCCACGCATGTGATGCTTTAAACCACCAAGTTCTGCAAGTGAGAGAGTGCAAATCCTTAGATGAACTAAAGATAAATTGGAACTCCGAGTGGTTACTTGGCATTCCTCCAGGCTCAGCCCAAAGGCTGTGACAGTAACAACCCATTCCTTGTTTCCAGCAGAACATAAGGCTCAGAAAGGCTTCCCACCTTCCCCCTTCGTGTCCCGCTGCTTCTGGAGCCCTTGCAGTGAAGAACATGGGGACAGGTCTGCACACCCCAGTCCTGGCCAGGATACAGCTCACGGCCCAGCCAGGGGCACTCGGAGCTCACAGCACCCATCCCCAGCTGGGGAGAACCAGGGGGGCTTCCCAACCTGGGCACGGCTGGGAAGTGCTGCTGAGCCCTCCTCTCATGCTTCCAGCATCATCCCAAGGGTTTTTCTGCAGTGTTTATGTGACTTTCTCTGGCCCTTGGGCGTTCATAGCCAGGGTTTAAGAAACACACTCATAGCAGGGACATTTCCAGAGGTGCAAGTGCCCCTTATTCCTCATCACATTCCTGCTATCCCAAGGAAACTCAATCCTGCTGAGCCCATGGAAGCACCACTGCCTGGCAGCCCAGAACAACAGGCACCAAATTTTCCTCCCATGCCCCCACGCCAAACTTCCTTGGCATCAAAGCCAGTAGCTCCCTGCACCTTCTCCCCACACACAGATATTCCCCGAGCTGCCACCTCCTCCACACCTGCTGGTCCTGACCACCAGGAACGTGGCTCCCGCTCTCTGCCCTTTGCATTTGCTTTTGTCCAGCAATATTCTCCATGTACAGCTCTGCTGGGGGGCTGAGTGGAGCTGGCTGGTACTTTAAATAACTCCCCTCTGAGCTTCATTTCCGCCAGTCTCAACCTGCAGAGTTATTTGTGAGTGCTTTATCATCTCCCCGTGTTTGTGTTTACACACTGTGCACTGGGTTATCAGCTTCTGGGAGACACAATCTCCTTTAATTTCATGTATCTCCCAGAAGCCCAACCTGTTCTTACAGCAGAGCTGGCACTCGCTAAGATTTGTCATTAGCAAACCTCAATGATAAGCTGAACACATCCCTTCCTTTGAACACAGACCAGGGCAGAATGAGAAGAGGCCTGTTCTGTCTTTACACAAAAACGCAAAGAATCTTCCAACCCTTGATATTCCAGAGGCTTTCTCCTTCAGACAGACACTCTCCCTGTCCTTGCACGCCTTCATACTCTGCCTGTAAAATACATTCTGCTGAGCACAAGCTCTCCTGTAGTTCCAGGAACAGACTCCATACTAGCAGGCCCAGCAGTGTGATCTTTCCAGCATCCTTTTGTCAGAGTATTTCCAGCTTCTTCAAATCCTCCCATGACAATCTACCTTTCAGTAAACCACACCAGAAGTCCTTTGGCCACTTCTCACACAGCTTTTTGTTTAGCTCTTTGGTTTTGGTGGAGTTTGGTGTACAACCACGTTTGAAAACGTTCGCAGATCTAGAGAAGGAAACTTGGAAGCTCTTCCACAAAGGAGAATTAAGATTTCCTTGGCTGCTGTTGAAAGATGATCTCTTAAAGATGAGTTCTCCTTGGTGACACGTGGATCCCACAGCTGCAGAGAGGATCATTTCCAAATAAGTAACCATGCCATTCAGCTGTTCTCCTTCTGAATCTGTTCAGTCAATGTCAGTTTTTCACCAGCTATCTGTTAGGTTGGATGCCCAATGTATTTTCTTGCCACACTTAAGTAAATGCATGAATTATCATGGCCAAATTCATTATTCAATTTTAAACCAATTATAAATTAATTAATCTTTCAAAACTTAAAAAACCTGTAACTGTCATCCCGAAGTGAGAGAAGGGGAAAATCGTGTGTCAGATATGAAGTGTGTCTTGGTTTGATGGGAGCTGAAGGTCATATCTACCATGTGTGACCAAAAATGTAGTTTTCCCCAGATCTGCAATCACATTCCAGCTTTGAGTTCTGACTTAAATATCATATGGCATTAAAGATCTTTATGAGATATTAATTATCTTTATAAAGAGAGTATTCTGGTCTCATCAAGATTTTGGATATGCTGGAATACTGTTAATGCACAGGATAAACTCAATTAATGAAACTCATTAAATGTTACTTGTTCCTATTCATTACCCCCAGTCCTTGGATGGGTGATCTCTTCAGTCAGATAAAATCTTGTCTTTTTAAGACACTCTTAAGGTGCAGGGTGGCTTCACTTGGAGGGACATCCACGGAGTAACGGGGGATGATAACTGAGCTACTGGAGGTGCTTCACTTGGTGTCCAGAGGGTTTTCCAAGGCCCAGCCAGGGCTCAGCTGCAGCCCCGGCCCCGCAGCCGCTCCAGGCATCCGAAGGGCCACGCGAGCAATGGCCAACATTTGCACAGCTGGATCACATTTAGTGCTGCTAAATTTAGCTCCACTAAATTCTCCCTTGCTGAGGCAAGGCCAGGATGAGGCAACAGGCTCAGTTGTATCGGAGCAACCACAGTTTGTCTTTCCCCCAGCTGTGTCCTGGGACGGCTCAGGCACGACCTGTGCAACGGGACAGGGCTTTGGTCTGCCAAGACCTACGAGAGCCCCTCAGCCCTAAGGGCCCTGCCTGGCCCAGGCCCCCCCAAAGAGCCCCCAGGAAGAGGCTCTGGGAGCCTGGGCTCCGAGCCTCTGGTGCTGGCTGAGATGCCCACTGTATATTTAGCACACGCAGCGTGTGCAGTGGCACGGGATGATTTGCTGACTGAGGAGTCTTACAAGGAGAAAGAAGATGATGCTGAGTAATTTCAAAAAAAAAAATCAATGAAGGAAACAAGTAAATACCGACTGCCAAGTACTCAGCAAGTGAGAAAAAAGCAAGTTTCACAAAACTAAGTAAGCAGAAAAAGCCAAATGCAGCCCGTGGAAAAGCCCTGCCCTGGTGCTGACTGCGCTCCCTGGCAGAGCTGAGGGGAGCAGGGCCGAGCACGTCTTAATGCAGGGTGGTGGAGATAAAAGGGAGGAACAATTCCCCGCACCTTCATCCACCAGCTGCCTCCCACCAAGCCACTTGGTTGTTTTCCACTGCAGATGGCTTTGGCACCTCTCGCTTTTGTCTCCGTCTGGGTGTGCTGCCAGTTCCTCTCCAAGCCCGCTCTCCTCCATCTGCAGCCGTGTCAGATCTTCCCGGCCTGTTCCCCGGGCCACGAGGCAGCTCTGGCAGGGGAGGAGCTGTGTCAGGTGAGCGCTGATGGCCACCAGCCAGCTGGGAATGGGAACAGCTCCCGAGGCACTGTCCCTGCCCGGCCACCCCACCGCCGGGAGAAGGTGGTGAAGGATTGTGCAAGGCTGGCACTGCCCAGCAGCAGCTTCGCTTCTCACCTGGAGGCAGCAGCCCTGCCTGCTCCCAGCACATCTCCCCAGGGAGCAGCTCCACAACAGCCACAACGGCCAGGGATGAGGCACCACCACCGTCTGCAGCACCTTCCCAGTCCACCACACAGAAAACACCTGGGCTCCCCTCATCCCTGTGATCCTGGCAGGGTCTTCTCACTCGGCATTTCTTGGTCAGGGCTGCTTTTCCAGGACATCCCCTGAGCTCCTTTGTGTCCATCACTGGTACCCGAGTGCTGTGGGCTGCAGTCACTGCCTGGCCCCCACCAGGATCCCAGGAGATCTGCAAACTCATTCCAGCGCTGCCCTCACTCCCAGCTCGGAAGAGGCTCTCAGGAGACACGAGACCAAGGCACTGACACAAAGTGCCATTTAGCTCTCACCTCGGTCCCTCCCGCTGGAGCTTGTTGGTGAGCGGCCACCAGTGACAAATCAATGTCCCTGTTGTTTCCTGGCATTCTTCCTCTCCTCTGCAGGGTTTGCAGAATAGCAATTAACACGTTCTTTTTTTACAGTGTGACTTGTCTTTATCCAACTCACTTAACCCCAAAATTTTCTTCCTCCTTCCAAATGCATGACTTGTGTAATTTCCCTCTCACTCAACTTTCTACAAGTTTTGTTCATATCCCTTCCTCTCCTCTTGTGGGCTGAACAGAATTGGTAAACAACTCTTATGTTATGGATGTCACATCTATTTTCCATCTAGCTTCATTTTATCTTTCTTGAGTGGAATGTAATAGAGGACACATCATTTACAAAACTGTTCCCCTCCTGACCCGTTGCACTTGCTCAATTCCACAAAGAATGAACAGCACTGCAAAATTTATACCTCAGCCCACTACAGAGTTTATGTTTGGGGCTATTTTTTTGTAAGATTGTTTTCATGTTACCTGCTTACATTTTAAGAAATGGATCTTCTAACTCATTTACTTCAAAATGTGCTAATTTCAGTAAAGAAAAATGTCTTCATCTTTCCAGTCTGACTGCTCTTGAAGACTGTCCTGTTCTCATCCAGCCCTGCGCATCCAAGGACAGCCTGCAGCCCTATCACCCCCACAGCACAATCCAAGCATGGGTACCCCATTTATCTGCCTCTCTGTGTCCAAGCACAAACAGGAGTTACCTTCTCTTCACAGAAACACAAACATCCACACCTTATTACTGTAAGAAAACCATTTCCCAGTTCTGTACCCAGCCACTGCCACAAGCAATAATAGTTTGCCATCCACAATTCAGGACAAATGATTCCCAAGATATACTGCATTGAATTATCCAGCTACAGCCTGGGTTGTACGTGTCCTACTCCCTCCTGCTAGCACAGACCTTACCACATGCCATAACAGATGTCAAAGTAATCTCAAATACTCACAGATTTTTCTATTTACCCAAACAAGGGAAGCTTCAGTTTTCTAGACAAAGTCCTCCACACTCCCACGGACAGCAGCAAGCTGGCTCTGTGACCACATGTAATGTCTCTGGGAACACTGAGTAGGGATTAGCGCTTCCCAATATCTGTATGAACATAAACTGTAGGAGCATAAACAAATTTATGCTCTGCTGATACACAGCCCTAAGCAGTGCAGCACCTGTGCCAGCAGCTCTGCTGCGACAGCGCTTACAAGGAGCTCATTGCTCTGATTGTGTGGATATGATCCTCCTTGGAAAGATGGGAGCAATTTTCTGCCTATGAAATGGTCTCTGTGTAGCAATTCTGAGCAGCAATGTTTGGTAACAGCCAGACCCCAGATGCCAGCCCACACCTGGCTCCCCAGCCGGCCCCACGGCGCAGCAGGAACAGCCCCGGCACAGCTCCTTACCTGAAATGAAGAGTCTTGGCCCAGGATGCTACTGTGGACTGGCTTGATGACCACCTCCTCCTCCATACTGAGATCCAGAGCCTCAACAGCACTACTGGGACTGAGCAAGGACTCGTGGGAGCGCGATTCTTTCAGCCTCGGCATTAGATGGGATCTGGAGGAAAAACGTAATGGTGTCAGTGGATGCTCTCCTTCCCAGAGAAATGTATTAGCAACATCTGTTAGCAACAACTGCACAGCATTCCTGGGAATGTTTTGTTGTGAAATAACCAAGGGCCCTGAAGAACAGGGCCCGCTACACCGTCCCATTTGTAATTTCTACTCTAAAGGTTCCATGACAGCCAGTATGAGCAGTAAAACATTTTTTCCCAACTCTGATGTAGTCAGGAGTCAATTATTTAGAGGTTTGCACACTGTGGGTCTCTGAACAACTGAATCAAACTCTAAATGGCCACCACACGTGCTGAGCGAGACTCCCCAGGTGCGGTGTGTTCCTAAATAAGACTCCCCAGGTGTGGGGTGTTCCTAAACGAGACTCCCCAGGTGTGGGGTGTTCCTAAACGAGACTCCCCAGGTGTGGGGTGTTGCAGTGTGGGTGCACTGGAGGCCAGCTGGCCCCAGCACCCACTGCTGCCTCATCAGCACCACCAGGTCTGCAGCACCTGGTGCTGAGCTCTGGCGGTGCCAGAACCTCACCGAAACACCCCTGTCTGGATTTGCGCTCTGTCACCAATGACCCCTGGGCTCGTGTGCTCTCTCTGATTGTCACACACATCCCTGGGATGGGGACAGTGTGGAAAAGAAGGCTGTGATAGCCCTATCGATTGATCTAAATGCTCTGGAGTCCCACTGGCAGCATTTAGCAGCGGGGAGCCCACAGACAGCGAGCAGAGCACCATTTTTGAGACAGCCAATACAATCAATGGTGCTGTAACTCTTAAAGCAAAACCAAAGAGCTCAAGGGGGAAAAAGAAAAAAAAGATAGTTAAGTACTCCCAGGGAAAACACAGCAAAGCCATAAAGTGGCAAGGGAAAAAATAACTTGAGAGCAAAGGGAGCAGCTGCCTTTTCTACAGCCTGCACCACGTCAGATGTTCCTATGCCAGAGCTCCGATCCCGGTAACTCTGACCTTTAAAACCTCTGGCAAGCACTTCGGGGGCTCCCAAAGAGACCAAGTGTCCCTGTCCACAACGGGAGTGTGACGCCTTCTCCAAAGGCACGGAAGGACAGAAATAAGGGGAGTTTGTGATATTCTCAGCATGGTCTTTCATGAGCCTAACAACAGTGCTCCCAGTATATTCCCATCTTGCTCTGATGTGTGCGTTGAGTTTTGTTGTTCTCCAGAATAAAGCTGACCAAACCAGAGAGAAATGTCAACAGTGCATGCAAAATTCATCGCTTCCAGTGAATCACACGCCAGGCTGGATCCAGAAAACAGCCCAGGGAGATTCTCAGATCAACAGCAGCAGCAGATAAACAGGTGCTTCTCTAGATTTGCCATTAAGATTCAGGCCATGGATGAAGCCCCAGGTGATAACGGAACCGCCTGTGGCCGGTTCCCTGCCTGAGCTGCTCCATGGACAGCTCTGAGTGCCAGGGCCACCCTGCCTCACCAGGGACACCTGGCCTGGGGACACGCTGGGGAGGGCTCCGGGACACTTCCCTGCACCTACCGGGGCGCCAGCCAGGACCAGCCGGGGTGACATCAGTAAAACATCTGCACAACAGCCACCAGCACAGGGTTTCTGAGGGGACAACCCCCAGCCCTGAGGTGCTGAAAGCCCTGGTGGGGTTGGCACAGTCCTGTGCTGGATCAGAAGCCCCGGGTTCCCAGCAAAGGCTCTCCATGCCATTAGCCACCCTCTCAACTGCCCGCTCACCCTACATCTCTACGGCGAGTAAATTGATCTTTAGGAACCCAGCACAGTCATTTCCCAGTACTTTGTGGCAATTTTACACTATTTTCACAGAAAAGGGTCCCTATCCTTTTCCTCTGAATGATACTGTAAATTAACTCTAGTACAGGCAGACAGATCAAGTTACCTCTGGATGCTGAGTGCAGAACTAATATCCAGCAGCTCAAGAACTGACAATACAGACTGCTCACCCAGCCCAGATAAGCCCAGAATTGAAGCATTTATGGTAAATCTTATTTCCATGTTTCACAGATGAAATTAGAAAAGGTAAATAACCAAGATGAGACTTGCATTCTTGTGTAGACAAATATAAATACTGATAAAATAAACCCACAACTCAGTACATCACTGAGCTGCATCGCTTCATGCTGGCCTAAGAATTTTTGTAAAAATAAAAACAAAGGAAATCTATTTTTCATTTAAAACCACTGCAGCTGGATGGCCACGGGTGGGAGTGCAGATGTGCAATACGAAGGATTACCAAGGGGGAGTTTCTCAGGACATATTACGCTCTCACCAGATTCAACAAATGTGTATTTATATCCCTCCACGCTCTGCCGAATGCCTCAGGGAATCCTAAAATGAACGGGACTTTTTTAGGGAGGTTATTTGTCAGGTCCTTGCCTCAGCAGGACCTGCTCCCACGACGTCTCTCACTCCTGAGCGCCCGCTCGCATCCGGCCCAGGTCAGCAGCAGCCACGTTTCTCACCAGATGCTGCTCTGTGCAGGGTGAGCGCTGCAGGTCTCAAACCAGCCCTAAAAACCCAGCATCTGTCTGTGTATCAAGAGCTAAGTGGGGAGACGTCATTAATTAGAGCTGTTGGAAATCTCAGCAGCAGGGATGAGGATCTCTCTGCCAGAGCAGCCCTGGCAGGGCAGGACGAGCAGAGCCCCCTCCCAGGGCTCTGTCCCATCTCTGTTCCACCCCCCCATCTTCAAAGGGCACAAGGTCTTTTCGTTTTAATCCCTGTTCCAGGGCAGAGAGCCCTCGTGTCCCTCGGTGCCATGGCATTTGTGGCAGGAGCCCGTTCACTGGAAAACATTTGCCAGTCCCCATCGCTGCTCCCACAGACTTCCCCTTGTACCAGCAGTAAGGGAAAGGCCACAAGCTGCTTTCCTGAGCCTGAGAGCAGCACCCACAGTGACAGGGACACCCGGGTCCCTGCAGACCTGTGCTGTCCACGAGCCATCCCCAACAGCCAAACGCACCTGGAACACCATTTGCTGACGGTGATCACACGCTTCCACGATGACAGAGGTACTTTGTTCACATTCATCCCCCCACCATCGCCGTGAAGATGCTGCCTGTGGGGCCATCTGATCACTTGCTCCAATAACTCGCTGCGTATTCCAGGTCTTGTCCTGGTTTACATCAACTGATCTAATTCCAATCCTACACCTTTGTTTTAATACGCTGGGAACGGCCAGCTGCCCAGAGCCATCTCACAGCGGGAACCCTCTTTCCAAACAGCACATTCAGTTCTTTTTGCCAAGGGCCTTTTTTAAATCCCTTTCTACTTGCCTAAAGTTCAGTTGAAATGAAGGGGGGAGGAAAAAATCTCATAAAAGACCACATTAGTTCTAAAGAGAAATAACATTACTGCTACCGGCACTGACCTGGCAAGTCCTCCGGAGCAGCAGCCAGTCTCTGGTTATTAAAGAAAGAGCTCTGCTGCCCGAGAGCAATGAGAGAGGATTGTTGTGCTAAATAATAAAAGTCATAAAACATTACCATGTGAAGGGATGTATCCCCTCTGCCTGTGCCCTCCACAGCCACTCGAGTATCACCAAATCCAACCAGGACCACGTGGACTGCAGGGAAGACTTGGAAAAACAAGCATGGAGGGACAATCCATCCTCTCCTCACCCAACTCCAGGGCTGGATTTTGAGCAATGGAGGCAGCAAACAGCGCTGCAAAGAAGCAACTCTGTCAGTCCTCATTTCAGAGCCTCACCTGCCTGAAACCACCCGGCTGCTGCTCCTGTGGTTTTATGATGAAAATGTTCCTGATTGTTTTTGAGAGACAGAAACAAACAGGGAACCTGGTGGGTGGCTGCATAGGGATGGAGCAGACACAAAACCTAACACTGAAACATGGGGGGGGAAATGAAGAGCCTTTCTTAAATCTCCTGCTGTTCTGCTCTGAACAGATTGGGGAATTCTGAAGGAAGTCCAGGCCCTGAGAAGTCCCACTGACACCAGCTGCAGAGCTGGCAGTGTGTATGCTTCCCCAGTGTCAGAGGGATTTGATCTCCCAAATTACAGGTTTGACTCTGTGACACGTCTCCTGGCCAGGCAAGATTCCCTGTGTGCAGCTTTTTGAGGCTGACAGTTCTTTTCTGTGCCCAGCTGGGAGCAGGTTCTTTAGGGCAGCCCTGACCCCCTCCCCAGCACTCGCCCGCTGCAGGGGGTCCTCCGTGCCCAAGCGCAGCCGAACAGCCCGGCAGATCCACATGCAGCATAGACAGAATCTAAATCTGTCTCCAGCCCGGGGATTAGGGGTTTGTTATGACTGAGAACAAAGTGTACAACTCCAGTAAATTGATTTGCAACATCAGATGGGAGAAGGATTTTAGCAGTTGCAGATGGGAGTAAATCACCCACCATGCTCTGCCAGCTCCACCCGGGAGCTCTGCCCTGTGCCACTGTCCCTCCTGAGCCTCACTGCTGCTGGTTCACTCTGGGACCACGCTCTGCAGAGCCCAGGCTGCTCTGATTTGCTTCCCACTCTCCTCCAGAGCAGCTCTCCCAGGGCTCAGCAGCGCCGGCGTGACCCCCCCCCGCCGGGGGCCGACTTCGCGTTGACCTCGCGACCACTGCTGGGAGTTCTCATCCCTTCCTCCCCTGTGCCTCATCCTGCTTCAATGTAACAAATAAATATGAAAGCGATGTTATGGGAATAACCACCACCAACAGCACACAAGAGAACTCGCAGGCTTCCAGAAGATGAAGAATGTTTTTTTCCCTGTAGGAGAGGACGTAGGGATGAAGTCTCAGCACGCAGCAGCACACCCTTCTCCTTGTTCTGTTACCCTAAACTTTCTCCTGCTGCTCCCTGAACTCCAGCTGCTGATTTCTGCCTGGGAAACACTGCTCAGCACACTCACGATGGGAACCTGGCGTTACAGGTTGCCCTCACTAACGCAACACCTTCCCTGAGCAACACAAAGGACATGTAATTAAACTTATTAATGCCTGCCCTTGTTTTCAGACTGTTCTCAGTTTCAACCGGCAGCAGGATTAATTACATTCAAAAGGACTCTGTCAGCTCATACCAGATTCCAAACGTTGTTTTTGCCAGAGCAAACTTGAAGGATGATTTTAACCTGTGACATTCACCTGAGCGTGGGTATTTGTTTAACAATGTGCCACTGCAAAGTTTGTCAGGGGCAGCCGGCAAGCCCAGCACGGGACAACCAGCAAGGACACTGATGGCATTTGTGACGTGCAAGAGGAGAGGAACTGCAAAAGCAAGGAAAGGGCATCAGAAGCAGGATGCAAAAGGTGATCAGAAATATACCTGAATTTCAGTCATCAAAAATGTTTTCAAGGAGCCTTTTCCCCATAAGCAGAATGGCATTAACATGTCACTTTTAACAGAAATCAACACTTACATTAAAAAAACCCCTTTTATCACATCAGCCTAAACAGTACCAGATCTGGGAACATCTGATGCAAACAGCAGTGACAGATCCAACACTCCAGTTTGGAGCCTGAGCCACAGCACAGCCCTGGGAACAAGTAATTCCCACAGCCCCGGCCTCTGGAGCGAGCAGGGACAGTAGGGCCTCAAAAAACACCTGGGGCACGTCCATGGCAGCAGAAGCAAAACCGGGAGGCAGGGACCGAGGCAGAGCCCCCCTGCTCCCTGCTAGCACTCACGGGAGAACTCCAAGGGTACTCCCGGCTGCACTCCAGAATCACCACCTTCCACGGGGGGAGCAGGGTGGGGATACAGGGTTTGATTTCTATCACCTAAATTTTGCGTAACATCAGTCTGGAGGCGGAATCTGGACAAGGCGGCGAAGGCGAGGCAGGATGCGTCCTCCTGGACCAACCACACGGAAATGGAGCCGCAAGGCCCATCTCCACAGCGCGGCTGCCGAGCCCGGCCGCGGATGATGAAACGCCGCCAAGGATGAAAACAAACCGCGAACGCACGGAACGAGGGACGGAGCGCGGCCGCGCATCCCCGGGCCGGGCCGGGCCGGCCGGGAGCGGCTGT